>JBBPDA010162062.1:0-18325 GCA_037974385.1 Arnoldichthys spilopterus | reverse complement strand
CATATTGTCACTGTTGGAACAAAACCTTGCCTAGTTTACACTGTCATGCAATTTTCTAAGTGGATCAATAGTAATAATCCAAAATATATAAATATAAAAATAAAATCGTTACACTGACTTGCGTTTAAACGTTTTCACTTCTGTAAAATTGTCTTTAGAGACACAAGGTATTTTCCAACAGTGACTATAAACTTTTTCCCCAAAAAAGCACTTATTACAATAGCAGTGTAAAAGCAGTGACTTTTCAACCCTCTTTGAAGAAGTCCAGTACAACGTAGTTTTCCAAGATCCCGGTCGGCTAATCGGTGCCTTTCTGAGTGGAAGTCAGATGTACCTTAATGCACACACTGCTGTAATATTGATTTTCAACAATTTGCTTAAGTGCCTAATACTTTTGCATTGTACTGTACACATCTGACGTCACTATCTAAGTTGTATCTACAAAATTGTTTGCACCTTCATTTCATTCATTAATCCACCAGTGAGCATTTATTGTTTGGTTGGTGGATTATTCGCAGCGCAACAGTGACTGACATGAAAGTGACTATTTGTCATTGTGAACACATTCAAGCACCACAACGAAATGTGACCTCTGCATTTAACCCATCACATGCGCACACGTGGAGCAGCAGGGAGCTATCAACAGTGCCCAGGGGGCATTGTAGCAGGACGGTACCTTATTCAAGGATAACTCAGTGGTGTCTGTGCTGGGACTTAACCCTGCGACCTTCAGTGCACAAGGGCACAATATCCTAACCACTGGGCCACCACATAGTAGTGGCATGCTAGTGTGTGTGTGTGTACTGCACAGAAGGATCCCACAGTAAAGCTGCTGGAGGGTTAAACACCTGAGTGTCACTGCTCAGCTTAGAATAGGCTGCCAACCAAAAGTGTCCTATGGCCAGAACCCTGCATTGTTTTCAACAAAGAGGAGCTCAGACCCTTACTCTCACCCTTTCTTCTTGAAGTGGAACTGACTGTTCACTTGTTGAATAATATATTCCACCAGACTACACTGGTGTAGTAGGTCCATGGAGTCTTTCTCCCTAGTTCTGCTATTACAAAATGTTTTTTTTGCATATTTATATTTTAATTCAAACTTAATAATATAAATAATTATGTTGATACAAAATTATTTGGATGTGTTAGTAAAAAAAAAGTCCATCAATTGAGCTGATGTAACGTCATGAGGTCAGCTGGGTGAGCAGAAGGGATCAGCACTCCTGATAATAGGAAACTGACAGTGCTGCATATTGCTTCACAAAATAGATCAGTGAGTCAAGTCACTATTTGTTCAGCTGCCTGTCTTGTAAAAGAACAGCTTGATCAAACAACATGAGTGGAAGCTGTAACCTATGGGTTTGGTGCATAAATGCATATGTAATGCTAACTGACCAATGTTTCCATTCTTCATTAGGATCTGATTTCTTTGGCACATACCATTTAAGCAGGAAAGATTCTACAGTCTGAACACCAGCTTTCTCTCAAATTCATATCTGTATGTTGTTTGAAAATTGATTGGAACCACATCGCTGGATGTGCATCTCAGGGTGACCCTTCAGACTGCTCTTCAGCCTGCTCCACCATAGCTCCCTCAGTGCATTCTGGATATGTGAGCATGTTACTACAATTTGACCATTAAAACTGAATTTGATCATTTGGAATGTACACGCATTCTAAAAGTCATATTCGAGAAACAAATCCCTTTTGCCCAACTGTGTGAACTAATGTCTTCCTGAGCTTCAACATTCTTTGTGCACCAGCAGCCAGGTGGTCTGACTGCATGTGATCTAGTAGAGCACTGGATGGTCTTATGTTTTAGGTTTTTAGCTGTGTATGTATTTGCCAGCGTAATGCGGAAGGTAGAGGGAGGGAATTTGTGTGACCGAGGTGGCCGAGACAGTGTGTGATGGTGTGTATGCAGTGTTCCTGCAGGGAGGAGGGACGGGATGTTCTCTGGCCCAGCTGTAGCTCAGTCTCAGGGGCTGTGGAGCTCACCATTGGGTACAGGGCACTGCCAACCTGCATACAGAGCACACACCGCATTTTAAGTACAACACAAGGCTACACACTCCTAGCCAAGACAACATGAAGACAGCAACAACTTAGATCAGCACTGTAGCATGATTCCACTGATCACCGGGAACTATATGATAAAACAGTCACTTTATTCTAAGCTGCTAGAACCAATTTTTTTTCCAAACAATGTTCAGGCCTCCTTTGCTTAGTTTTAAAAATACATTGTTCTGCTTCTTAATTATACTGCAGTTACATTACAGCATTACAGCTTTAAAGACTGCATCTTAGGGCTGTCAGTACTGATCATAATAGTAATTGAACAATCTAGTGGTTATTTCACCATAAGTCGAGTACTAACATGTGTGCCTTTTATAATAGCAAGCATTTAATTCTACTCCATGACATTTCAAACATACAAATGAAAAATACAAATGATTACAGGACATTTATGAGACACAGCTAGTATAGGTTTCCTCTCTTTCAGTGGTACACACAAAAGCAACTTCAGTCCACCCTTGTGAAGAATGTTAAAAATGGATATTATTTTTTAACAGCATGCAGATGCCCAGCTTATCATTTAAATTGCAACACAAATCACTAAGCTGATTGACAGAGAACAAACTCATTTATTTGGGATTTGTTTTATGTTTTTTTTTTTATCACTCAGCAGAGAAATCTGTATTGCTATGTTGCCAATTACATTAAATAATAAAAGATCAAACAGGCTATGATAAACTACAACATTAATTTACTATACTTCATTAAAGAATACAATTGTTAGCAGGAATATTCACTGCTGATAAATAATAGCGAATGGTGTTAGATGTACGTGACATATGTTTGCGAGAATTCCCATAAAAGTAATTACAGCAACTTGTCATGAGAGCTCCTATGATGCACGAATGACCTTTTGGAACAGCTTACTATGTTCATTTCAAAAGACAGAAATGCTTACTTGAATGGTTTTGATTTGATCTTTTGTCATGGGCAAAGCTCATTTGGTTTTGTTTTGCTTCTTGACAAAAACAACTTAATAATCATGCAGTATATCCTGTTTTTGTCACACAATCAAGGCAAAATCTTATTAGTGCTTCCTATTATTTTCAGCTTGTCAGTATTATGTTTTGTAAGAATGTGCCATAAAGACTGCAATTGGTTAAAACTTCATTCTCTCACAAGTGTCCCCTCTCACCTGATCCAGGTCAGAGAAGGCCTGTCCAAGGTTTTCTCCATTGCGGTAGAATGTTAGTGTTCCTGCAGTTCTATCCAGTAACACCCCGATGACCGTGTTTCTGTCATAGAATGGCTCTGTGTACTTCCTACTCCTACCGTTGTGCCAGAGAAAGCCTTTATATGACAGGCCCCAACTTTCAGTGTCCATACCTATGAACACATGCACACAAGTACAGTTTAAGGGAACAGTTTAACCAGAACAAATAGGGGAAAAGTATAAACAAAACTTTAGTATAGCAGGCTTTAAGTTGTTACAACTGTTTAAAGCTTTGTGAAATTTGAAGCATGTAAATCTATTTTAGGAGAAACATTTTATGAAATCAGCACAATAGGTTGCCTTTAAAGAACGTTGAACAACTTCATGCTTGATTAATGTTTTTTTTGTTTCAGCGTATCAAAGCTCAGTATATCATGCATCATGAAAATGTCTTGAAATATTAAGACACATAATATTAAGAAGTCTATTTTTGCCATAACGCTCATCCTTAAGATTCCAACACGTTAGAGACATGAATACACCAAACTGTACTGGGCACTGACCATCCTGAACCAGAACTGAACTCCCCTGCTTTAATGGAAACATCCTGACACTTGTATCCACAGACGCTAAGCAGTCAAACAAGATGTACACACATAAAAACTATGGCTGTCCCTATAGTACTTACCTATGAGGTTGATGAACTGTTGCTCTGCATGCAGACGTGCATTCAGTGTGCCCACTCCCACCATCACAGAAGTCCCATATGGAGGCTCCAGAAAATCAATCTCCCAATAATGCTCACCATATGTGAAACCTAACACACATACACACACACACACACACACACACACACACACACTAGACACTGCGGAAGTGATTTGTAACAAAAATACAAATATAAAACGAGAGTTCAAGTCCTAACATTTGATATGCAGAGCCACATCTAGATGGAGTCATCTCCATTAGATGACTATGACTATACTATGACTGCTTCACCACAACTAAATGCTCTCATGGACCACCAAGTAAGTGGATAAATGAAGTAAGAACCTCATTTTGTTTAATCTAATAATGACCAATCAACAACCTACCATGTCAAAAGTTAGCTAGCAGGGTGAATGACTGCTTCATTAAAATTAAATATTTACTATATTTTTCACACTAATCCTGCAATTTAAAAAAGCTGAGAATATACTATGTGACCATCCTTAAGATTTTAGTTAGACCTGTCATCAGTAAACCCAGGAAAAATCTCAAATGACTCTTTACCCTCTACACTGTGTGCTAAGTTAAGAAATCCAAGCATCAGCTCAGTATGCAATTGTCCTGTGTGGCTCTCTATTGCAGATCATGGCTTTTGAACCAAATCTCCTGACATGTACTTTGTCTCAAAATTTAATGATGAATGGAGCAAAAGAAATAGTTGTAAAATTATTTTCAAAAAGTACATTTTGCTTTAACCTCCACTATACATTAAGAAGGTTTTGTAAAGTTGCCATTTTGGAGATACAGGTTTTTTTGTCTGACTGCAACAATATATTATTCATTGGCTGCATGAACCAGTTTTTTTTTATTTTATGTAGTGCACTACATAGGGAGTAGAAAGACATTTAAGATTTAGTCCCAGTGTGGGGAGAGAGATGCTAGGTGCTAATCTGGTCATTGCTGTGGTCATTTAGTGAACAAAAAAAAAAGTTAACACTGCTATATTGTGATATTTTACTATTATATGTCAAAAAAGTGAAACAGTTCATGTAATGCCAGCAATTTGAACATTTTTGTAATTATTATATTTTGTCATCTGCAATTTTACATTTTGCGTCATACCTAGGAAGACCCAAAACTATAATAAAATCCCTGTAACACAAAGTAATTACACAATTTACTTAAAAAAGTTAAAAAAAAGCCTTCTGTAAAAACTTTAGCCAATTAATTTTGCTCACTATACTAGTCTTCATTTATTACTACATAACAGAGGCATCATGACCATTCAAGCTATTTTATAATCTTTATAATACATAGTTCCATGATGTTTTATATTATGAGTATATTATTTTAATTATATCAGTGATCATATCTCAAATTCACACACTCCCTATGGTTTTGGTTGCTTCCTAATGTTGCAGGATGAAACCGGTTCACAACAGCTGCTACCTTGAGATATGTGTGTTTCCAATGCAGGTAGATGTGGTCCCAGTATCTGTGGACCCTTGTATTCTGTGTATTTTGGTTTTGCATCTGTATCAGCATTGGCAGATATCCATATTAAACATATATGGGCATTGGCCTACAAATCCCATATTGATGCATTCCTGCTTGGCTGTTACAGCTCCTCCCCTTTGGCTGTATCAGCCTGTGGGGGTGTGGTTACAGGTTATGTACTTAGACTAGTGGTTGATTCATTTGGAAAATAGTTTAGTGTTGCTCAGTCTGAGCTTTAACTGGGAATGGGAAGGACATTGCTATACAGTTAAGGCACATGCTCACTGCTTTGTGCATGAAAATACAGCTACTACCAATCTGACAGGTTTCTTTCACCTTATCTATAATTCTCTAAACTCATTTACATTGTGAATAGAATCTTTTAAATTGAATTGATGTCTCTTAAAATTGTTGGATGAAGCAATAAAGCTATTGTATAAGTGAGTGAATAAGCAAGTGTTGTTTTAAATAATCAACAGCACAAATAAAATTAAAATTTCTAAATAAATATGCAGTATTTACCCTAGTATGTGGAAGATTACTAAACTGCAAAAACTGATTTAATGAAGTTTTTTTTAAAATCTACCCAAAATCTTTGAATATGTACATCACAGTACAGATAACTGGACCATTATTTTTTACTAGGGAAGGTCCTCCCAGACTCAAATACAGATCAAAAGCTCTAAAACAGGCTTGCTACTTTGGAGAGAAGGCTTTGTGTCAGCATATTTGCACTCATCCTAGCCCTATTCCCTACTCCAAGCCACCTAAAAGTGTCTAAAGTGATAGGAGTAGGACATATGTTGACACGAATGAATGTGTGTGCATTCTCAAAATCTCAGCTAGAGCAAGGGATTCCAGTCTCAAAAGACCTTAATGTCATCGGTCAAGTGTGTTAGAGTTGGGAAAAATATGTAGACCATGGAAAACAGATTTTGGGAGCCAATGGATTGGAATAATTCACCTTTAGTTCCTCGGACGCCGGCAGTGCCCTTACTCTCCAACAAGGGGCTAATGTGGAAGTAAACAGCATGGTGGCATGGAGATAGATAGGCATCAGGAGATTTTGCCTCAGTGTCCCACTCCCAGTTCTCCCAAGTGTGCCCTCTTAGGGCAGGCATCATTCACTACACACACAATTACTAATTAGTTTGCATTCACAACATCATGTGCAGCAGCAATACCACACAGGGAGAGAAGGTTCATAGCGGTCATTGTGAACACACTCCATCAGACAAAGTGCAACACCAAGAAATATGACTTCTGCATTTCAGCCCTCCCCATGTGGAGCAGTGAGCAGCTATCAACAGCACGTGGGGAGCAGTGTGGAAGGACTGTATCTTGCCTGGGCAAGGACTTGAACCCAAAACCTTCCAATCACACGGACAAGTCTCTAACCACTAGGCTACCACTGCCCTGAAGTTGTGTAAGTATTTAGTGTGCAATGTGTATATTAAAATGCATTGTTAGTCATTTATGTCGCACATATTTTCTTAATCTCTGCGTTCCAAAAGTGATTAAAGAAAGTAAACACTCATTCAGAGAAGTCTGATATGAAATGCTCCATTCATTAGAAACTTACTGAGCCAGAATTGTTCACAGCAGTGTTGAGAGGAAACAGACGTCAGAGTTTAATGAATTGAAATAGTTCTGGATATGCTGCCTGTCGTTTTTCACATTTACCATTTATTTACCATTATCAACATTATACATACCCCAATCAGCCATAACATTAACACCACCTGCCTAATTTTGAGTAGGTCCCCCTCATGCTGCTGAAACAGCTCTGATTGTTGTGCACAGTGTTTTCTGACACTTTTCTATCAAAGTCAGCTTTTTAAACCACAGAAGCTTTTCTGTGGGATTGGACCAGATTGGCTAGCCTTTATTGTCCACGTGCATCAGTGAGATTTGGGTGCCAATGACCCTGTTGCTGATTCCCCAGTTGTACTTACCTGGATCGGTTTTGGTATGTACTATTTACTGCATACCTGGAACACTCCACAAGACCTGTTGTTTTGGAGATGCTCTAACACATCACAATATGGCCCTCAAAGTGGTTCAGATCCTTACTCTCGCCAATTGTTCCTGCTTCTAGCACATCAACTTTAAGACCTGACTGTGCTGTTGTAATAAAATAACCAGACAGTCAATGTTATTCCCTTCACCTGTGAGTGGTGTTAATGTTATTGGCTGATTGGTGTATGTGTAAAAAACTGTAAAAACACAAGGAGATTCACTGTTTGTTTTTGGATTGTATATAACATGTTTATAAGTGTGTTGACCCTGGATCCTATCACTACAGGTAAAGAGAAAATAACAACTTTGTTTACTTTGAACAGTAAATTTGCCCACAATGCTCTTTTTTAAGTCAAAACCACTTCACAGTGACTTTGTTTATATCTGAGCTATTGTGCAAACATATGAGACACGCCTCCTCCCTTTACCAGGCAGATGTGAAAAGTCTCAGATTAGATGACTGATGTGTGAACCATTGTACATGTTTGTAATGCTGTTGGAAAGAAAAAACTAGGTCAATTGTTAAATTTCTGAGACGTAAAACGGTTTAAAAACAGTGACAGTGTGGCTTTAACTATCGAGGGGTGTGTTTACTTATGGCGCCCAAAACCCATTTTTTGTGAAGCTAAAACAGACAAGACACGAGAGACGTAGGAAGTCTTTAGGCTACTTACAAATCTCGGTTGTTCCTCTGTTTCAGCAGAAGGCATTTTGGGAGCCGAAGTCAGACCGCACAAGTTTCAGACGGAGTCTGAAGCGTAGTTGCTCAACTTCGTCCAATACAACAACAGCCCTCACGTTTCTTCACACGTTGGTGCCCTAATATGGTCACAGGGATGTGAGGAGTGGACCATGCATCTCTCTTTGCACGACATTTGAGAACAGCTTGTGCTTAGAAACAGTGTCTCTGAAAAATGTACAGAAACCATCGGAAGGAACCAGTTTATTGCACAACGTGTACATGCCATAAAGGTAGTGGAGGAGAAGGGGGCGAAAATAAAGCAGCACCTGAAAGGCTAGCGAACACAGCACAGCACTGAGAGCAGTAGCACTTCTGACTTAGTTTAATTTTGCAGTATTTTTCAAAAAATACGAGGGTAAGGAGTTATATGCATCTGAATCATGCATCTGAATCTACTCGCTACTCTTGCTTCTACGACGTGATTCTTTACCGTTAAAAGGGAATTCCACCGATTTTCCACAATTTCTGCATTGGTGATGCCTCTAAACCAGGAGTGAGTAGCTCAGGTCCTGGAAGGCCAGTGCCCAGCAGTTGAGTAGTTCTCCTTCTTAAACTCCCTCACTAAACCTGGCAATTAACAGACGATTTGAACCAGATGTGTTTGAAGAGGAAAATCAATCTGGACACTAGCGCTTCTGGACTGGAGTTGCCCATCCCTGCTTTAAAAGCTACCTTACTAAAAGCTAGTACATGGTAATGAAAACCCTGTCTGATGCCTGTTAAACAGTGCTGGCCTAAAACACTTTATAAATATCATTCAATGCAAAATAGCACCCTAAACATTTACAACTATATGACCATTATCAATGCTAAGACAACTTCGGATGATTCACATGTACTTTAGGGCAGTAAATACATTTTGACCTGTATTTTCTATTATCAGCACTGAGAGTCAGTAGAACCACTCTGACTCAGTTCACATCTTAACTTGAATTGTCCATTTTTATTTTTTATTTTTGAAAAAAGGTGGATTTCCCTTCTTCAGGCAGTCAGACTAATTAACAAACATACTTTAGCTACATGGACTTCTTTGGTGCTGTGAATACAGCAAGTTTTGTGTACATCTTTAAAAGTACAGTTTAGTCTGGTATGTGAGTACATGCAATTCCCTGCACTCCAAGGGTAGGAGGGCCTCCTGGTACCTCAGTTTTTCTGGGCAGGGCTTTTCAAACCTGTTATGTATTACATACACAACTGTAAGGCTCTGCAAATAAGGTTATATAGTCAATGAAGAATCTTTACCCACTGTGGCTAAGGAATAAATCAATATGACTTGTGTTTGCATTTACAAAAGCGGGAAGGATGAGTTCTCATAATTTACACAACATTGCAGTTCATGGGTAGAGACAACTGGACAGTGTTTTCTTTTATATGATTTGTTGTTTAACAAGTTGGCTCTTCTTTGCCTCTGTATCAAGGTGAAGTAGTAAGTAAAGTGATTTCTGCTCAGAATGGACCAGGCAAGTGTTTGGGTTCCAGCTCTAGGTGAAAGTGTGTAAAATAAATTCAAAAGATACATTATATACATTCATCATAATGATTTTGACCTGCCAAAGCCACTCTGCTCACAAGCCTAATTTCAGACAAAACATGATCCCTTTCCCATCCTGACATTTTTTTTTCATGTATATAGAGACCAAATGTGCACATATCATCCAGGATTTTTTCAGTGCTAGCACTGCAACTTAATTTCAGCTCAAGAAAGGGGTTGAGGGATATTGTGTATGAACATTTAGTGACAAACTAGTACACAGTACCCTAAAGAAATGAATATTGAAAAAATACTACAGACATCCTACAGGTGAGATACAACCAACAGGATGTCTATGGGACTTAAAATACTTTATAGACTTTAGACTTCGAGATATTGGCAGGTCTCTTAAATTGAACTGTATGAAACAGATCATAAACGGATATGAAATGAAAGCAAAGAAGCTATATAGAACGAATGTTACTGACAGGAGTCCGAATAAAGCGTCCAGCTGAGATGCAAAGAACAGAGCTTTAAAATTACAGTGTGTCTTCATAGAGGGCGTGGATTGGAGAAGCCAGAGATATCACCTACAGGATGTTTTGGCAGGTCAGTTGAGGACATAAAAAGTTTATGTATTTTTGAACAGCAGTCTGACTCCGGTCTACTGTAGTGTGTCCACAAACGCATCAAATTCGTCAATGTTCTTCTCATAAATGGCCAGTTTTTCTGGTAGAGTGTCCTGCAGAAGAAACAGATGATGGCCATTCACTTTCAAAACAATACAACAAAGAGTAAATAAGCCCAAGACAATCTAAAAAGATAAACTGTGTTGGTAAGTATTTACTACAGAATATGTCTAAAAGATAGTAAAATATTTTTACATGATGTTCATATGGCAGTACAGCAACAACATTTTCACTGAGTTAGGTCTTGAATCTTGCAAGTTTTGGTGTTTGTAGGTTCACTAGAATTTCAATTTGGGAATAAATTTCATATTCAAATTTTTAGCTTCAGCATTTCCTGAAGTAAACAAAAATAATCCACCTACTACAGTTCAACAAAATGAAACTGAGGTTGCAGAATAGTAATTACTGAAAGTCTGCTACTAAAAGGGAAAAGAGACAGGATAAGAGCTAAGCTAACCCACAGTGGATCCATAAGTGGGGGAAGAGATACATCATTGCCCCCCACCTAACTATAATTATTAAGTACACTAATTTCATAAGAGCTTTAAAAACTGCTAATCGACAATTTAATATACCGTATTAGTGCCATTAACCAACCAAATTCCATATATTCCAAGAATGCATGGGGTGGGGGCAGGAATCGGAGTAGATGATTGAGTTTTTTCTTTGCCAAGATTTGGGCATGGCAGGCTGCCAAATAAATGTTGCCAGCGGAAACATTGTTCTTTGTAATTTGTATGGTTCTCATGGCGTATTATGTTTAGTGCTACTGTCTTTCTCACCAGGTCCTCAGCCATAGATTGTGCGCTGACGTCAATGGACAGGCTGGCAAGCTGGGGAGGGTTCTGGAACTCTCTGTAAAAAGTGCCTAGGTCCATTGGCAACAAGTCATCTTTAGAGAATGCTGGCTTCTGCAATGTAAATGCATATCTAGTCACAACATTTAAAAACAATGCATCCTGCCTGTTTACTAAAACAAACACATAAAAACACTGGTGCCTATTTCTATACATTTCCTGCTAGTGGTGATTTAAATCACATGACCTTAAAGTGACTAGTTTTAAAGCCCCAGGGAACCACTTCTAATTATGATATTATGATGTTGGTTATGTGGGCACACAATACGCATGTAAAAGAAAATGGGGTGTAAAAACAACAACCCTTAAAAACTTTGCTGTACAAATAAACCATATCGCATGTTTAGCATGTGCAGCATGATGATGCATACACCTACTCATAGTTAGGAAAAATCTCAAAAAAGAAAAAAGGCATTTTGCCCCAATTGCAAGACAGCCTAAGGTAAGAAGCCCCATGGGAAATCGAACATCACTTTGTCGTCAAAATACATAAACCCCTTTTCAGAAAAACATTATGAAAAATATAATTAAAAAAAACAAGACTCTGTGATATGTTAATTTTCCTGAACCCTGAACCAACTTAAATATTTGTTTATAAACAAATTTAGAATAAAAAAAAACAAACACTTTCATTAAATCACTATTGTGATCTGAGGAATGACAACAGATGCTTAATAGCCCATGGCTGCCACCATGCAATTCTCCTTTTCATTTTGTGCAATACATTTTCAATAGGAGACAGATCTGGATTGCTGGCAGGCTAGGCAAGCACACACACTGTGTCTGCACTGTTGAGGCATGTGCAAAATAAAGCATTGTATTGTCTTTTTGAATTAACCATGGACTTCACCATGGAGCCACCACTTCTGTACAGTGCCACAAATAGACTGTTTCCCACAATGGTTCTGGAGGATCCCCTACTCTGCACATTTTAGTTTTCCCTGCTTCCAATACACCTGACTACAACTAACCATCACGGTCTCTGGGGCTGAAGTGGGTGCAGTCCTCCAGGGCCACGGTTAGATATATATTAGATATAATATATGGCTAAATTACCATATATTAAATATTACATGTGCTATAAAGTATGTTTAAAAAGATGTAAAGAAGGGCCTGTAGACTAATATACATGGAGTAGTAGATTCTGTGAACAGAACCTCTGTGTTGCATAAGTGCCTGGAATATCAAAAGTGTAAGAAATATTTCATCCATATGCTGTTTACAAGACAAACTAAATTTCATAAATGAGTGGGTTATCTACAGAGGAGTACATACAAAGTCAACCATGACGAAATCATCTTGTGTTTGGCCCCCGCTTTGGCTGGAGCTCTGAGAATGAAGGCTGCCTTGCAGAGGGGAGGAGGACGTTGGTGATGCCGGCGGGTGTACCTGCACATAAATCACTTTTCTAGTAAATCAAATATAAGTTTACGATATAAAATGTTCTATATTTCTGCTTAAATATACCTAATACACCTAAAACATCTGAAGTCCTAAAAGTAGATGAGGAGAAATTCAAGAAAATTCAATTGTTACCCTCTCCAGGAGTGCTTGATCAAAAAAGATCACTCCAAGAGAAAGGTGTTTAATTCTCTGCATGGTCACAAAGAAACCCAAGGTAACTTTTAAACAACTAAAATTCAATAATGGTGTTCAACAATGGTGTGTATGGCAGGGTTCCAAAGAGAAAGCCTCTAGGGGATCACATCAGAAACAGAAAGCAAAGGTCCACTTATTTTGCCACTTACAGCTATATAATTTTGAAAAGTATAATACATTTTTGTCTCATGTGTTCAATTGGGTTCCATGTTCATCTACTTTAGGACTTTTAATTCAAATGTACGCAGAAACAGAACTTTGAAAGGTTCCCCAAACTGTGCTGTGACTGTGGAATGTTGGTCACAGAGGTTAAATGCTGATCACTAAACTCATGTTGTGATTTTCTTGTTTCAAATCAGTATGGACCAATGACTGCTAATCACATGACTGTTTTTGTATGTGTATTTGTCAGGGTCAGTCTCATACCATAGGGTCATTCTCCTCCAGGTCGTATGCCCTGGGAGCAAACGCAGCAAATGGCAGATCCAGACTGGCTGTGGTCACCTGATTAAACAGAAAGTGGAAAATCATTACAATGTCTTCCTCCTGACCCATTTTGTGCTTACTATGTGTGTGTGGGTGCGTACCCACCTGTGCTGTGGGTTTGTTGACAAAGGCTCCTACTTTCCGGGTAAAGGTTGTCTCAAGAGTGTCTGAAGGGGACACACTTTTCACCTCACTACTCCTAGAAAATGCATCTGCATCACCACTACACACACACACCCACAAAACATATGATCACAGTGAAAATATTCTCAGAGATAGTCAGCATATTTCAGCAGGAAAGAAAAGCCTCTAAAATATCTTCACCTGCTACAGCTGGAGGGTGGAGCATGGTGGGGCATGTCTGCCGCAGGGCAGGAAGGGGCATGCCCATGGTCAGCCTGAGTGCCATGACTGGGCTGAAGCAGTACCTGCGGGACTCCTCCTTCCTTCCCTGGCACAGCCATCTGTTGAGAGACCATCTAAATGTCACATGACAGTCACTGGTAAAAAGACACAATCTAATGTAGGAAATGCAGAAAGGATGAAACCAATTTTATTATAAAGAATGTAGGGACCCTTTTATGTGACATAAAGGTGGTTGCAACTGTATTTTAATGTATCACACATCATATAGCACTAGTACATGTTGTATAGTACATATAGCACATGTAGCACATTCTGCTTGATATTCTACCTGGGGCAGAAATGATACATACAAGAATTTGCTGACAATTTTAAGATTTCACACATTTTTCAACAGCAACGAACATCTAACCAGTTAAACATTGCAAATGCTTTGACGTTGCTTGTTTCATATTCCAATTCATACCTTAAGTGTCAGGAAAATTGGGGAGTTGGGCACCCATGATTTAGTCAAACTTATTTTTTGAAATATTTTAAAAAACTATATTAGTCAATATTATAGGTTCAGAAATTGTAGCTCTGGATTTTTTTTAATGGCCAGAATCTGGGTTTGTCCATATAACCAAATTTGACCATATAATTGAGATTTTTAAAAATGACAATATCATCATTCACTATTTTGCAAAACAAAATCAATAATAAAATACTATTAGTTACTTGCTGAACTACAGACACATGTTCTGATAATCACTGATGTGAAGCACCAAAAAGTTACTGCTAATGGTGGCCCCCTACTGGCAATATCAGAAATGTTTTATGCCATTTCCAAAATGCAACAGTTGCTACATTTTAAAAGGAACTATTAAGGAGCAGCTGAATGTAAGAGAGAAATTGCAAATTTGGATTAAAACTTATTTACATTATCCCTGGCCCAGCATTCAGCTTACATAAAAAAATCCTTGGCAATGTTTCCACGAAACAATAAATATCAGATTTTCTAAATGAATTAAGCTATATTTGTTTATTTTTAAAAAGAAATCCTTATAGCTAAACAGGTTTGTTGTAACAGTTGTCATCATGGATTCATACACTTAATTCACACACATATTTAAGGTTAGTAATTTGGTCTGGCTGCCCTGCCAAGGACTCCGTTAAATGCTGGGAAAGATCTCTAACAAAGATGAAGTAGGCTGGTGTGGTTTGTTTGGAATTCTTTGTTATGCAACCCAGACGCAAAGCAAACAAACGTGTGGGGATGTGGAAGAACAACAACAAAGAAGGTAAATGGTAAATGCAAAGACCTAATACTTCCTTGGGGTTAATAAAAAACCTAAAATTAGAATGTCACCTTAAAACTAGTGGGCAGTGGTGGCCTAGTGGTTAGGACGCGGTCTTAGAGACCTGAAGGTCACAGGTTGGAGTCCCGGCCCAGGCACTACTGAAGTCCCCTTGAGCAAGGTACCGTCCCACTACACTGCTCCCCGGGCGCTGCTGATAGCTGCCCGCTGCTCCATGTGTGATGGGTTAAATGCAGGTCACATTTTGTTAAGGTGCTTAAGTGTGTTCACAATGACAAATAGTCACTTTCACTTTACTAATGAGAACACCTGCCATGGCGATGATCAACTTCCCCTCTATTGTACTTTGTACATGGTTGTGTTCTCTATAATTCTTTAGAGCGGAGAACTATTAAATTCTAAATGGTTGCCACCAGACCACTTCACAGCTCATTTTCATAAAGCTGCCTTGACATCAACTTCATTCTGATGTCCTCACTGCCCAAGGTGCCTTCCTGCTCACTGCAAAGACCAGTGAAGTTACACAGAACATGAATAAAAGTGAATTAAACACTTTTGCTGCTTCTGGTGTGAATGTACGATTACGCGTCAGGGGAACCGGAGTATTTTTACAAGCTTGTACTTATGGACAATAGTTTTTGAGCTGTGATGTTTCATAAATCGTTTAGCCAAATGGTTATGCTATTAGTTCTCCATCCAAGGAGCTGGTTCATGCATTCACTGACCTTCTAACTTCACATTCAAACTGATCTAAAATCATCGAAACACATGTACTCAAGGATCTGCCGCCATCTCTCAAAATTCTGAGAACTATTAATATTATATATGTTTATTTTATTTATTCTTTTCTCTTCTCCTGTTTGTTATTGCTATCTGGTGCCGACCAGAGGAGGATGGGTTCCCCCTTCTGAGCCTTGGTTCCTCCCGAGGTTTCTTTCTACATTTTAGGGAGTTTTTCCTCGCCTTCGGCTTTGACCCGGATTCTGTAAAGCTGCTTTGTGACAATGTCAGTTGTAAAAGGGGCTATAGAAATAAACTTGACTTGACATTCCTTTCAATCTAATTTTGTCACTCTGGCAAGTTTTGTATGTTGATCCTCGTGTTGATTGTGAAAATTCACATTCTGCTAACGATAACAACATGATTTGTCATGCAGTCTCAGTTTGGACTACAAATATGTAAAATGAATATTAGAAGCTATGAAAGTAATAAACATCACATGGTATGTGGTATAGTGCCTGTATGGGCATTAATAACGGTGTTAAAAACCATGCGTTTATGGATGACTGCTTTGACATGTATGTACAGCAATGTGTGTGCTGTAATACCTGGTGTGGGTGGGCAGCAGCAGTGCAGGCTGCAGGGTGACACACATCTACTGCACCCAATGGGGGAGTCTGATACGACAGACGCGAAGTACAAAGCTAAGAGAAAGAGAGAGAGGGAGGAGAAGGAGGAGAGAAATATAAAGAGATGATCAGTCTTTATTACTGTACACAACTGCATATATTCTTTTTTTTTAAATTGTTAGCTATTTAGACACATAGTCCATATGTCATGTTTATATGATTTCTCATTTGTTTCGATCACAAAAATACTTAAATTATAGTAAATAGTAAAATATAAAAAAGTATCACAAATTACCTTTTTAAATTTGTGTGTCACAAATTAGAACTGCATGCAACAAAAATATGCCACACAGTTTTGCAAGTATAGCAATAATCCTTATAAGTGTTCTCTTTGAGGAGAACACATTAGCAGAGAGGAGCAGAAAAATAAGGAACATGGGTAAAAGAGCAGAGAGGAAGAATGCAGGAGCAGGTAAAGACAAACAAACATTAGTATTTAGCGTTTAGAACAGGCAGGAGAAAAGAAGGGAATTCAGTTTATTGGAATATACATATCAGAGGTGGTTAGCAGGCACTATATTTTCTCACTGGCGTGTCTATTAGAAGTGACTTATACAGAAAAACAAGACTGACCTCAAGGGCCTTGTTTCTTGGGGGCTGCTTGTATGTCAATCAATTTAATGTAACTGTGCATTTTTGGAAGGGGTGGGTGGGTTTACAGCATTCTACTCACCTCTGCTATGAATACAGTACACTACTGCCACTGGTTAGAAAGGTATTAAAGGAATGCTCCAGCATTTTTCAGCTTAATCTCACTAGCGTCTACATGCGAGTTTGGCCAGGCTATCTGATGTACTTTGGGGACATGGGTACAAAGTTATTGTATGTGGTATCTGCTATAGACTCAACAGATACAGATGATACATGGAAACATGTTGTACTGTGCCAAAGGCCCTTAAAGACTGCACAGAATGTGTGCACAAAACGAGCTTAGAGGCATGGTCTGTACCAGGATGTTTTGTACTATGGAGTCATGTCAGTCTCCATTTTAGGGAACAGCATTCTTTATATACATGTTTTACATATTTTGTATCATTTGGAAACACTTTAATTCATAGACCTTTGTTACTTTATTTAATAACAACTATAATAATAATAATAATAATAATAATAATAATAAATTGGAATATAATAACAATAATAGTACGAATAACAAGAATAATGCCATAAGTACTGAGTTAAGAAAAAGCAGGAGCCAAAACCCTTCTTACATGCTTCTTTCAATATTTTATATTTTTACATGAATGTGTACACCTGGTGGACCCACACGTCTAAAATTACATACAAGTTAAAGCCAAGTTAAATCTACTTTTCCCTACGAATATATTTGATTAAATGTCAAAGGGTAAAAAAATCTAAATTCCAGGAATTTACTTGCATGAGACCTAGTACAATACCTGCCAAATTACCAAGAGGGCTCATCTGTAAGCAGAAGGAGAAACTTTACAGCCAAATACATAGATGTCTAGATTACAGCCAGGGGGTCTTTGGCACTTTTCTGCACTGCTGATTTTTTGTTGTTGTTTAGAATACAATGGGTGTTTACTTAGTATTAGCATTAGATAAAAAGACTAGCTAACATAACACAAACCAGCTTGCTTTGACAAATAGTATAGTTAAGGTGCTTTGGCAGTAGTATTCTACAGTGTGAGACGTTTTATGGAAATGCTGAAGTTACTTGAGGAATAGTCAATTTTGTATTGCAACTACTTAACTGCTCCATAATGTAGGGCATGCAGTAACATTTGAGGGGGTGTACGTTGGAAAAAACAAACCAGGTTTACAACTGAATTTCAAAAACAAGTTCCTAACTGAGCATGATTACTCTCCATCTCAGGTCTAGAAAGTCTTGCACTGCTGTTGTATTTTGAAGGACAGCAGGGATTCCACACACACACACACACACACACACACACACACACACACACACACACACACACACACACACACACACACAC
>JBBPDA010162044.1:0-18326 GCA_037974385.1 Arnoldichthys spilopterus | reverse complement strand
TATTAAAAACAATAAAAGGCTTGAAGTACTTCAGTTGTGTGTAATGGATCTAAAATATATGAAAGTCTAATGTTTCATTACAGAAAATAATGAACTTTATCACAATATGCAAATTTTTTGAGAAGGACCTGTATATAGTTAGATTTCATGTATATATTTTTAGTATGTAAATGTTGTGTATATATATAGTGTGTGTGTGTGTGTGTGTGTATATATCTTTCTCAGCTGCTGTAGCAAGCAATATTTCTCTAATAAGGGATCAATAAAGTAGTATTCTAGTCTATTCTATTCTCTTCTATAGCAAAGTATGTGTTGAAAGCAAATTACTCATGGGGGAATTCATCATTTTCCATACATTGAAAATGACATTTTTCTGATTCTGCCACTGCCAAATCTAAAAGGTCAGTATAACAGATTAGCATACAACTAGATAATATTCACTGCTGAGCAAGAGGTCATGTACAATAAATTCCACTCTTAAATACTTCCATACATCGCTCTGCACCATTTTGCTTAAAGTGATGAGAAATATCAGCTTCCAACATTCTTAAACACTTTCAATTCCAAGGCTAATTTTCATTACAATTTCACATTGTCTAATTGAATGCCAGAGAAAGCTGAACAACCACACCCATTACTCATTTGCATGGAATTGTCACAAACATAGCAACAGTAAACTTATTCTGACCCACCTCAGATGGTTTTCTCTGTTCCTGCCGTACCCAAGTGCTGTTGGTCCCTGTGTTCTTTGAAGATCGTGACCAAGTTGTCACTTGACCTGCAACGCACACACACAAATGATGAAAGTCAATCTGTCTCACTTATGGGCAATGGAGGCCTAGTGGTTAGGACATTGGCCTTGGGACTTGAAGGTAACAATTCAAGTCCTGGCCTGGGGACGACAGATTCCCTTGAACAAGGTACCGTCCCGCAACACTGCTCCGCGGGTGCTGCTGATAGCTGCCCGTGGTGCCACATGCACGTGTGATGGGGTAAATGCTAATTGTTTTATCAATATGATGACAATTGGGCATTTTTTGGGGGGGTTCCATAGTTAGACAAATTGTATACAAATGGAGGAAATTCAAGACCATAGTTACCCTCTCCAAGAGTGTCTGACCAACACAAATCACTCCAAGAGCAAAGCATGTAATGGTCCTTCAGGTCAAAAATGAATCCAGGGTAACATATAAGCCACTAAATGCCTCAACACCAAACAACAATGCCATGCATGGCAGAGTTGAAAGGAGAGAGCCATCATTTCTGCCATTTGCAGTTTGCTAAAGACCACACGGACAAGTAAGACGGCTCCTGGAAAAAGGTTTTGTAGATGGAGGAGACCAAAATAGAACTTTTTAGTTTAGTAAGAAGCCCAATGTTTAGAAAAAAGAAAGCATTGCATTCCAGCATAATAATCTTAGTCTATCTGTGAAATATAGTTATGGTAGAATCATGACTTATGACTGTTTTACTGTATCTGGCCCAGGACAGTCTGCCACCATTGATGGAGTGGTGAATTCTGAATGACACCACTGAAATCTAAAGGAAAATGTCAATAATTGAACCTTAAGATGACACGGGACATGTATCAAGACAACAACTCTAAGCACACAAGTATTTTCCAATAGAAATATTGAACCTGAAGCGAGCAAATATCCCATAGCTGAAGCCATTCTATATGGGGAAATGGGGTAAAATGAGTCCAAGCCAGTGTGCAGGAATGATAAAACATTTTTGAAACATTTAATTGCAGTTATTGCTACACAGGGTTCAAAGGTTCACATACATACCAATCACGGTTATGTAATTATTTTCCCCCTATAAATAAATGGCCATGAATAAAATACCGTCTCATTTGTGTAGCAGGGTTCTCATCATCTGATTTTCATGCAAGTAGATAATATTGTAGGTTGTATTTATGCATATATATCGAAAATTCTGAAGGGTTCATAATCTTTCAAGCAGGACTGCATGTTCTTCTGCACATTTTTAAAGCACCGTTTCATTTTTAATTGCGATACACTTTGCTTAAACTTGCACTTTACTACACTTTTACTAAAGTTCCACTACCCTGCTAGTTTTGTTACTATGCTGAGAATGATCCACTACCCAAACAATACTGATGAAAGGGGTAAAGAGGAGTACGAACAACACCGAGAAAAAGATGGACTACAGTCAAAAAATTGTACACTACAAAGTGCACCCATGTGGTAAGTTGAGCTGATAACATGGAAAATGAGAGTCAATCTGTAGATGAGGTTGGTAAAGAAGAAGAGAGCTACATGTGCAAGTGTTTTTTTCCTTGATTTACACCTTGATTCATGCATTTCACAATTTGAAGTGATTTCCCAGGTCAAGAGCGACTGATTTGAAAATCTGGAAGCTTTAGAGGTAAAATGAGGGAGTGAGTGGAGGCTTTTAAATATTTCAAATGTGTTTAAAATAAAAAATAAATATAAAAAAAACAGGCAAACACACAAAAAAAAGAGATTTAAGAAATAGAACAGTCATTTGCTTGACACATGCAAATAAGAGCCTTTATGGACCCAGAAATAAAATCACTCACTTTAAATTTAGCTGAAAATTTGTAGTAAAATATTTCTCTTTAGTTCTTTCAGCAAAGTTTTTTTCCAACCGCACCCTACTCCTTCAGGTGCAACAGTTTTACAATCATATCTCCCGGGATTTCGAAATTTTAGCATTGTGACAACACTAATCCCTACAACATAAGTGCAACACCTTGTTTTTTCCAAAAAGAGGACAGGGGAGGATAAAGGTGAAGAGAACACACAATTCAAAAGACAAAGAATGATGCCACAAACGGAGAAGTAAGAGGAAGTGAATCAAATACAGAAGATGAGGGAAGATGGGAGAGTTAGGCTTGTTTTGTGCAGGAGAAGAACCTTGATCACTCCAAACTAGTCTCCAGTGGGAACATGCCTTACACATTGTACATTCACTTCCTCTGTTCCCAACGTTCTCAGAAGCTACTTACTGTCAGTGGTGTCAGAGTCATTGCTACTGGTGGAGTACTTTCTCCTCTTCTTCTCACTCTCCATCTGTTAAAAGAAGAAATGGGAGACGATCAACAGACAGAATTTGCAAAAAAAAACAGGCCAAAAAACAGACACGGTCAAAAAATGGGGCTTCTCCTTCTGATATAGTGCTCTTACATGCAGAGCGTTTGTCAGCTTTAAGAGCATGTGAGGCCTGGTCATCATTTCCACCTGTGTCTTGTTAACTCTGTATGTATGCATGCATCTCTTGGATTTGTTTTGTGGTTGCAAAGTTAGCATTTGAGAATATTTCAGAGTTATCAACTTGTATTCTAGGTTCCTGTGTTTTTTATGGCTTGTCCCAAAGCCCAGTTGTGGTTTTGTGTACTTGTGTGAGTTCATGCGCCAGTGTACCAAGGGGATGTCCCTTTTCTCAACTGTGAAAAGCCAATATAACGAAATATATAAACATACATTTTTATGTATGTATTTCATAAGTTTAAATTTTGACCGTTCACGTCTCGTCATGTATAAAACCTAAACCCAAGAAATTTGAGAAAAATCTGTTATCTTTTTTGTGATGTCACATTTATCAATTCAGCCTACAATGGTTTAACCACACCCAGTCACCTTGAATTCCAAAAACGTATTACGACTGTATCCTGCTTTAAAAAACGCAACAAACTGCCATAATTCTTTATGTACCTGCAGCTAAGGTCATCCCTACAAACCATCCAATACATAAATTCCTATTTTCAAACGAAAACTCAGCTTCCAGGGTCACACAGGGTCTCAGGAAAATGTATTCTGCTCGAAGTACGCTAACAATCTGGTCCAGAGAGCTAGCGTGTGAGATACCGGACATTTTAATCAAACAAACCTGGAAAACAGTAACTTCATCTTCCAAAAAATCCCAACCATCAAATACTTCACCGAAAATTGGTTCACAGAGCTTGCCTAACTCCACTAAGACGATCCCATATGCACCTTACTTCTACTTCGATTTGCACTTCAGGTAACATAGGAACGTTCTTACATTACTTTTGGGATCGTTAACTTCTTTTTGGCAACATTTGGTGCAAGATCTTTCCGAGCTCGATGGAAAAAGTATAATAATTACACCAAAACTATTTGTCTTAAATGGTTTTACAGGTCTTGCATTACCAATACCACAACAAAAGTTAAAACTAGCCGCCTTCACAGCAGCAAAGAAACTCTTGGTACATCGATGGAACTCCCCTAACTCACTTATACGCCGTCAATGGGAACAGACCTTACTGGACATAACCGCATTAGAACTTTCCATAGCACGCCACTACCAAGTCTATCGATAAATGGGTAAAGCTTTTTGGAAGGGTTAAGGATTAAGTTAATGCTCTCTAAACACAAATGTGTCCCCTCCCCACTTTTTTTAAATACTCATTTTATTTATTTTTATTATTTAAATGGGTGGGTCTAAACTACTTTTCTGTTGTGTACTATGTAATAAAATAATAAACATTCGATCAAAAAAAAAAAAACCAAACAAGACTAACCTAAGTGGAATGCATGGACAAGAAAACAAAGAGAATGAAGGAAATGGACTCTTTAGGGTAGTTAAAGTATTTTCTAGCCCCAAGTATTGCAGGGCTGCTGCGATTTGTCAAGATTTACAACTATCCCGATGCTTTACGTACATCAAATATGTTCATGGATGATTTTTTTTTGGAGAAACAAGCAATATCCACAGCATCTTTTGTAAACCCTTTTTAGTACAGCGAGTAAAGTGGAAATGCCACAGGGAGGCCTGTATAAACCACAGAAGATAAACATGCAGGCTAACTTTCCTTGGCATGCTGTTCTTGGAATAATTAGCAGCGTCTCTGAACTTTGTAAGTCATCAAAGAATGGTTTAAACATCTGAAGAGCCAAAGAAATCCACACGTTTACTCAGACTGAGATGGCTTTTCAATTAAATTCCATTCAATTTTATTCATATTGCGCTTTTTACAAAGGATGTCCTCACAGAGCTGCTTTACAAGATCTGGGTCCGAGACCCTAATGAGCAAGCCAAGGGTATGGGGGCAAGGGAAAACCCCCAGAGCTAGAGGAAGAAATCTTGGGAGGAACAAAGACTCAGTAGGGGAACCCATCCTCCTCTGGCCGACACCAGATGGAAGTAAAATAAACACTTGCAAGATGGAGATAGTCTCAGTTTATGAAGACGGCATTAGTTCAGTCCATATGTGTCATGGCTACGGTGTGACCGGAAATGACCCCATTGGACAGTAGATC
The DNA here is from genome assembly GCA_037974385.1 of Arnoldichthys spilopterus. Lineage (NCBI taxonomy): Eukaryota > Metazoa > Chordata > Actinopteri > Characiformes > Lepidarchidae > Arnoldichthys > Arnoldichthys spilopterus. Next base: position 13,056 of record JBBPDA010162044.1, on the reverse strand, counting down.
AGAACTGAAGGAGGATGTGGGCAGCTCCTATAGTCCTAATGTTGTAGAGGATCTAGTTGGCAGCATGAGCTGGCTGGGAGCCTAGGTGATGGTAGGGAGCGAAGCATTTCATGTGTGCGGGTGGGCCGTGATGAAGGACTGCACTCAATATGAGCTTGGATTTTGGAAAAAGGAAAAAAAAAAAAAACAACAACAACAAAAAAAAAAAACAACCAACCTTTCGCCCTCATATTGTGGCAGCTAGATACTCAGTCCCTTGCAGTGAAGAGAACTGCCAGTTACACTGCTATTGGTGCACGGTCACAATTACCTCATTATTCACTTAAGTTACTCTGGATCACACATCATTTACATAATTCAGTGGATGTTTTAGTAGCGGTGTGCCCTCATGCTTTCATTTGTGCTTTTGTGTTCCCTATGTTTTGGCTCACAGCTACATTTCATGTGACCACAAAACGTTTATATAATCATATTCAGGCTTTTTGTAAAAATTAATTCTTGAAAATGATCAACTCAATGTACTTAATAGACCATCAAAATATTAAAAATATTAATTTTATTTTGCATAAAATGACAGAACGTTACTCCTCCCTATCTGGACAAGCCTGACCCACCCTGATACCCTATATCTGGTTGAAGTTTTTACAGCTTTTACCCACTCACTCCTGCTGGTGAGCCCACATGAACAGCCCTATCCTCCAAAGAACTGATGTAAAGTCATTGGGGCACCTGTACACAAGGAACTACTGATGCCTCTTTATACTGAGAACTATATTATATATATACACACACTACTCACAATAAGTTAGGGATATTGTTATTTGCATGAGTGTTTTTCCTATTTGCTCTGAATTTTAATGAAATAAGTAAAAGTACCCTTTGATATTACTAATAATGTATGAGAAGAAACACCATTTTCATTAGTTTAATATTTATTACCCCAAAAATTTAGACAATAACAGCGATAGCCCCAAATAACAAAAATTGATAATGTCAGTAGCGGGTGTTTCCACCATTTGCCGCAATGAAAGCTTGACAGCGACGTCTCATGCTCCTCACTAGCCTCATGATGATGTCATGAAGCAATGCGTTCCACTCTTCCACAAGTAGTACATGCAGTTCTGTCAGGTGGGGGTGGGGTACGATCATGCAGTCTCTGCTTCAACTGGTCCCAGACGTGCTCTATGGGTTTCAGGTCAGGGGACATTGATGGCCATATCATATAAGGCACTCCAGCTTCCTGAAGTCGAGCTGTGACAATTCTGCCACGATGTGGTGGAGCATTATCATCCATGAACAGAAAGTTGGGGGTGTGCTGGCGGAATTGGGGGATGATGATGGGTTCTATGATGTCTCTGAGGTAAAAACGTGCAGTGACTGAGCCATGTACAATAACCAAATCTGTTTTGCACTGACTGGTGATGCCTGCCCAGACTGTTGCACCTCCTCCTGCATTGTCCAGGTCACATGTCCTGTCTTGTGCCAACTGCAAACGTTCACGGCGGTGTCTTGGTGTCAGTGGAGTCACCTGCAGCGGTCGTCTGGCATTTAAGCCAAAGCGGTGGAGTCGGTTGCGAATGGTTTATCTGGAAACCCTAGTACCCCTCATATCTCGTAAACTGGCCTGCCGCTGTGTGGTAGTTGCATAACGATGTCTGCTGATGACACTTTGAGACACACCAAGTTCACGAGCAACATTTGACTGCCTGCCACTGACCCGAAGCCGCGCCATGGCCAGGTGACGCTGCTCGTCCGTTAAGTGACGTCGTGTGTTCATGGCTGTTTGAATTATGAACCTGGAATGAATTACTGACAATACCAGCTTTTTATACCCACAGAATGTTGAAATTGATGCCACATTGAGAAAGGTTGTCTTTTGGTATTGTACCCAATATAAGGCACACCTGTACACAATGAGACCATTACATGGAAAACACAAAATGAGGTGTGTCCATCACCCCAAAACAATTGCCTCCCTATCCCAAAAATATCTGAAGTGAAACAAACACCATATGTATGACATCCACGACATTTTTTTTTTGGAAGAATGTGGCAGTGGTGCCCTAGCGGTTAGGACCTTGCACTTGCTAACAGAAGGTCTCAGGTTCAAGTCCTGACCTGGGTATCACTGAGGTACCCTTAAGCAAGGTACTACTCCATGCACTTCTCATAGCTGCTCAATGCTCCACGTGAGCACATGTGATGGGATAAAGGCAGAGGTCACATTTAATAGTGGTGCACTTTGTGTGAGACTGAATGTGTTCACAACGAGCTCACTTTCACTTCACTGCTTCTGAATTTTGTACCTAATGTTCCAGATATGAGAAAGTGAAAATCATGAAATATTGTTGATCATGAAAACATCTTAAACTATTTTGATGTACGTTTGCACAGAAGTGATGTCTAATTCAATTCTTGAGCTGAATAATGACAACAGACAGAAAGATGTTCCTACATGAACTAAGTGAATGGTCTTAATGATCTGCTAGTATTAATCACATGTTTAAGTGTCCCATTTTAGACTACCATTAACTTTGAATAATGTTATTTCCTGAGGATGCCTGAAGAGTGCCCTCTTGTGGATTCAGGAGCAGGAATCATACTGGGTGGGGTGAGAGTCTGAACTATTACTTAGGGGTTCAACCTATTTGTATTCAGCAACCTACTGGACATATGCATTTCCTCCACATAGTGTACCTTCCTCTGGATCCTCAGTATTGTAGATTCAGAGTGTATCCATAGTTATCCTCCCCCCAACAGTGAAGTTACTGCATTCTTTTATGCTTTTTGATGGCTGATAATTATTCAGGAAATGAAAGTGATAGTTGAAATCACAAACGATGTTACAAACAAACAAATATATGTATGTACAAAATATTTTATGTCACAATTACATACTAAGACATTCTGATGCAACTTACTGCAATAAGGGCAAATTTAAACATACTGTCCCAGCAGTAAAGTGACTGCATTCTTTTATGATATTTGAGTGCTGCTAATAATTATTCAATAGGACGGACGGACGGACGGACAGACAGACATCTGGGAGCAGTGGTGGCCTAGTGGTTAGGACATAGGACTTGGGACCTGAAAGCTGCAAGTTCAAGTCCCGACAAGGACACTACTTAGGCATCCTTGAGCAAGGCAGTGTCCCACTACACTGCTCCATGTCTTGGAAGTCGCTTTGAATAAAAGCGCCAGCCAAATTAATAGATGTGAATGGTTTGAAGGTGGATCAAAAGGTTTAAACATTTAAATGGAACAAATGTCAACAAATGTTTGAATTTTGACAGCCCTAGAAGTTTGTAGTTTGCCTGTTAAGCATTTATTCCTATATAGTATCACTACACAATAACAGCAATCACTGTTCATAAGGGGAGTTCTAGTAGGGTCAGAACATTTAGAAATTTGCTGTTCTCTGTATGTATTATTTGTTTGTGACAATGCATCACTGAGCTCTTAAGAGTCAGTGCCAATGTTTGTCTGCTGAATCTTTTATAGTGTTCGGTTTAATATAAAATGTTGACAATAATTCTAGTTTCCAAACAGAAGCTCCAATTGTTCCACCTTTCACCTCAACCCATCTCTACCTAAACCTAACCTCACCTAAATTGTTTGAGCTAAAGTTTCACATAAAAGTGACTTATTTGTCATTGTGAACACACTCAATCCCAAAGAGCACCACAATGAAAACTGACCCCTGCAAATTGGCCACCACTAAAGTTTCACCATAAAAATCTAACAACTTAATACACCACGAATCTTCCTAACTTCACCTATGTGGCATATCTGGCCTGTCAGGTGGTAAAGTTGACCAAGGTTTCATTGGTCAAGTAGTCACAAGAAAAAAAGAAAAACTCTGATTCCATGGAAATGTGGTGTGGGTGCTTTAAGAACAATGAATTGTGTTTAATGTAGAAATGAAGAGCAGAATGGAGGGAAAAACTGATGATATTTGTTTTGAACCGTGTTCATTTCACAGCATTTAAAAGTCAGAGTCCTGGAGTCATATACCTGCTTGCCAGGAGGAGTTACAAGCAAAATTTGGGGAAGAGTCTAGAGCTTTGGTCCTACAGGTGACACACTGATTTCGTTGGAAGAGAGCAACAGTAACTTGCAGGATTCCACCAAGACCACCAAGAGCATGTCTGTTTTTTTTTTTGCCTTTGTTCCATCCACCAAAATGTTCATTCATGTCTCATTGCTGGTTGTTTGGACACAATCAGAATAATTTTTGCTTTCATTGTTAGATAAGAGAACCTTTATTATAAGATAAGAGAACCGTAATGGTAATAAATTAGCAATGGAACTCAAACCATATTCTGATGCCCCAACAACATATATTAAAACAAATAAATTAATATAAACATGTGACAAGAATGGGGCTAATAGCTTAAACTAATGACTCCTAGTTAAATAGGAAACTCTTTAGATGAAGGCAGCCCTGCAGAATACCAGTTTATCCAGGCTCTCAAACCGATGTGCTTAGTAATGTGAAAGCTCATAAACATATCTGTGATCATTCATGTCCGTTACCTTGAGCAAAAATCTCTCTCTCCAGTTCTCTCTGTTGAGCTACTCTGTTGAGATACCAGTGATCCTGTCCCTTTCTGTTTTCTAGACCAGCCTGATACCCTATTTTTGGTGGAAGCTTTTACCACTGGAACCCACTCACTCCCACTGAGGTGAGCTTATATGGACAGCCCTATGCTCCACCGAACTGACTGAAAAATCATTGGGCCCATCTTTGCACAAGGAAATGTTGCCACCTTTTAAAATGGAGATTATTATATTATTGTTATTATTATTATTATTATTATTATTATTATTATTATTATTATTATTATATTTGTACTTTTCTTTTGTTTGTTATTGCTGTCCTGTGTTGACCAGAGAATGACGACTTCCCCTTCATCCCCTTGGTTCCTCCCAAGGATTTTTCCTCTTGCTTAGGGAGTTTTTCCTCGCCTCTGGTGCCTTTGGCTTGCTCATTAGGGGTTCGGACCCGGATTCTGTAAAGCCACTTTGTGACCATGTCAGTTGTAAAAGCACTATACTAATAAAATTGACTTGATCTGATTTCAAAGATCAGGTCTGGACAACGAACAACCACAAGTAGTTGGTTACATTCTGGAGACACCAGATCTCAAACTACAGAATAAGTAAATCCACATCCCTTCTAATTAGTGGGTTCTGCCATTTCAGCCTCACATACTGTCAATATACATCCATCTATTCAGCCATTCATCCATCCATTTTCTAAACCGCTTCTTCCATTTCAAGTCACGGAGAAAGCTGAGGCCAATCCCACGTGACTACAGGCCCGAGGCAGGGTACACCCAGGACAGGAGGCCAACCCATTGCACGGCAAAACACAGACCGATTATTATTTACACATACAGGGATTTAAGAACATCCAGTCAATCTATTGCAGGCCTTTGGTCAATGGGAGGAAGCAGGAGCACTCAGAAGAAACCCATGCTAACACGGGGGGGGGGGGGGTTGCAAACTCCGCACAAAAAGGCACCCGTGGCCAACACGGGGATCAAGTGCTCAGTCTTGCAGCAGAATAGGATGTACAGGTTAGCTTAATCTAATCATGGCACAGCAATAGGTCAGTTCATTAAACCTCTGCATGTCCTTACATAACTCCTACATCACTTAATACAGAAGACCAAGCTGACACTAGGATCAACAGCAGCACAAGAACGGTTTGTCAAGAGCATCATGAAACGGGTTTCCATGGCCAAGCATCTATCAACAGCAAGGGGGAGGGTGTCAATCCCATGGGAATGGTCATGGTTTTAAGAAACGTTTCACTTGCACCTATGGATATAGTCCTTAGGCATCCTATTATTTTGGGAATAATATGGTGAGCCATGTGTGTAATAGAAAGACAAAAACAGAGGGGGAAAAAAAGAAAATGGCAAGTGACAGAACCCCCCTAGGAAAAAGATTCAGCGCTCCCTCTGTTGCACTGCAACATCAACCTTGCTATTTTTGGAATCGAGGGATCAGGGAGACAGAAAGTGGCATAGATCGAGGAGTGTTAGTTGCAAACATACTCATTTGCAACACATCCTTGAACAGGGGTTTGCACTGGGATAACCAGACAGTATAAAGGAATGTGGGACTGGATCCAACAGCATTTATAGCTGTGTTTTTAAACTAAATTATTATATCACAACATAAAAAATATTATATACATTACTGCACAAATGTTTTAGCAATGTCAGTTAATACAAAAGAAAATCTATGCAATGTTTCTCCAAGATAAGAAACATCTTCTTCTAGAACATTTCTCAATGACTTATCCCATACTCTTATTAGCCATAACATTCAAACCACCTGTTTCATACTGTGTAAATTCTTCCTCATCAGACCTTATCTTTTTCCACTGCTTCATGATCCAATTCTGATGCCCACTGTGCTTTAGACAGAGGTCAGCATGGGCTCTCTGAACAGGCATTAGCTATACAGTGCAGCAAGGTGCTCTGCACTGTGTATTCTGAAACCCATCCATCCAATCTATTTTCTAAACCGCTTCTTCCGTTTACGGGTCACATTGACACCTACGGGCAATTATGGCTAAAAAAATCTGGCTAACATTCACTAGAGGAGTTAACCTAGTTTGTGAAAGCTGCACTATCATGTCATGTTACCAACACATTGGTAAAAGCAAGTTCTAATTTTGTAAACCAAGTAAATGTATTCCCAATTTCTGAACCACATTCTGCACGAGATACAACAGTGTGGCTTCGTACACACAAGCCTGCTGCTAGTGCAGATCTATTTTCTATTGAAAATATATGGCACATCATTAAGAGGAGAATCGGATAACAGCGACCACAGAAGGTTTAGCAGCTGAAGCAAGAATGGACAAAATTTCCAATTGCAAAAGTAAAAAAACTTCTATTAATTTCCTTAGTTCCAAAACTATTAAAAACGGTAATAACCGTAATAATAAAATAGGTGTATAATAAAATAATAAAAAAGGTGATGTGATGTAACACAATGGTAAACATGCCTCTGTTTCAACTTTTGTGAAGTTTCTTTTTGCAAAATATGATCATGTTGGTCAGTATTACTATTGAAAATCTTTTTAAAAAAATTAAATTTAACTTAACAAGAAGTTAACCGCAACAACATCCTCCAAAACTACCATTTTATTTTTTAGTGGATCACCAGCTGGCAAATGAAAATAATGCTAAGTTTAACAACAGCAACTCTATAATATTTAAGTTAAATGTACTAAATACAATAAAAGACTGTTCTTTCTTATATGCTAATCTGTTTAGCTCTCTAGGGCAGTGGTGGCCTAGTAGTTAGGACCTTGCCCTGAACTGAACCACAAGGTACCGTTCCACTGTGCTGCTCCACGTGTGATGGGTTGAATGCAGAGGTCACATTTCATTGTGGTGCTTGACTGTGTTCACAATGACAAATAGTCACTTTCACGCAGATACTCTCTTTTCTCGCCCTGATCTTCGCTTCTTGTCGAGGTAACGCTGAGCTTAAAGTGGCAGTTGCACTTGTTCCATCAACACCACATGAACTGATCAATCAAGGCACAGCAGCAAAAAAGATGTTAGATACTGTTTGACGGTGGAAAAAATAAGCCTGGCATTTTTTATGTTTGTGAACGTTGGTGTTGGAAGTATTTGTTTGTTTGTGTCTGGAGAATAGCGTGTTGCTAGCTAGCTAACATTACTGGTCACGTCCATTTCCTGCTTATTATCCGGCTATAAGATGAGGCCCTGCCCAACCAGTCGGACTAGGAACTGCTACCCCTCCTGTACCTTGGACCAAATCACCGGTTATTGGGGCTTCTTGATCACCTGTCCCAGACTAGTTCATCTACCACGGACCATCTGCATGTACTACATGCAATTCTTATGCATATGCTACATATTTTGTTTCACGCTCTAGGCTTTTAGCTGCCACCTCTATAAACTTCGATGTTTTTTTCTTTTTTTGTGTTTATATTATTGTTATCGAGTGTCCCCTTCCCCTCCCAAGGTTCCTTTCTCCAGCTTAGGGAGTTTTTGCTTGCTTTTGTCACTTTTGGCTTGCTCATTAAGAGCTTTGACCTGGTTTCTGCAAAGCTGATATGTATTGGCAGTTGTAAAAAAAAAAAGGATTATACAAGTAAAATGTACTAAACTTGACTTTATTTTTTATTGACTCTATTGTTATAATCTGTGACTCTCCTTCATGGTTTCTCCTTGTTATCCAGTGTCGACCAGAGGACGATGGGTTATGGGAGTTCTTTACTCTCATCTCTGGACCCAAAGGTTAATTGATTTGATTTGTTGGAACAAGAATAGGCTTTGCTGTGGCATAGCAATGTGTGAAGTGAAAGAGACGGTCCTTGTGAACACATCCCATCATACAAAGATTAAAAGTTTGACCTCTGCATTTAATCTATACACACTTGGAGCAGTGAGCAGCGATCAACAGTACCTGGGGATAAGTGTTGTGGGACAGTACCTAGCTTAAGGGTAGTTCATTGGTACCTGGCCTGGGACGTGAACCTACGAACTTCTGATCACATGGGCAAGTCCCTAACCTCTAGGCCACCACTGCCCACAAGCGTAAGCAGTGTGTCAGCCCAGACTGCTTTTCAAATGAGCCAGAATTTAGGGAAAAATACAAAGACATGTGGGACAGATGCCCTTTAATTTTGCAGTTATTTTCTCTAAATTAAGGTACAGGTCTGTTTTTGTTGGCAAAGAGTACTAGCATACCCCTTTACTTCAGGCTTGAGGCTTCTAGTGCCAGTTCACAGAAGACGCTGGACTATTTATTTTTTACTTAAGTCTTTAAATGAACATTTTATTTAGAATTATGGATTACAATCCTGGCTCCAGTGGAGCAAAATGCTTTAAATGTCCCCACAATGAGTCATCTCCTGTATCCTGTCCTGCTGTTGAGGATGGGAGTGGGTAAAAAGATTTAGAGTGGCTTAAAACGTCTCTACTGCTTGGATGGGAGGACTTTTCTGTAACACAGTAATAGGGAACTGAAAAGGTTTTATGGATATAGCCATTATTGATTCTACTTATGTGTTTCTTGATTCCTGCTCAATTTTATGGCAGGGGGAGGCCTCTGCGATCTCAGCAATGCAGATATTTCATTATCTCAGTCAGAACACTTATTACTGCATAATAACATTGGATAATAATTAAAATACTTCTTAAAAGGATATAACTATGAAAAACTAATGAGTTAATTTGCAAAAAAAAAAAAAAAAACTTTTAATTTTTGAATTGTGCTTTCCAAGTAACATACTGATATCACAATATGACACTGAAGTTGGATGTTGAGGAAGTTAAAATAACTCATATTATTATAAGTCTTTGGGATCTGTAATCTTGCCTTAGCTCCTCCATTGTGGAATAAAGCACTCAATCTTGATGAACTCCCAGGAACACATTTTCCGAGTTGTTTTTACAAGCAATGGAGGGGACTTTTCTGTGCCCTCTACAACAAGCTTTTTACTATGTTACATGAACACGTTTCCACTTTACATCTCTTTACACCCTGAATACGATAACATCACAGATTCTTTAGTTTCAATGATCCGTCTTTAAAGAGGACTCCAGAATTCCTACTAAATCCCCTTTAGTCAACGAATTTGCTTAAGGGTATGCTTTCACTGCAGGGAATTTTACATTAATCTCATTGTACTGGTACAAAACAAGGGTTTCAAGTCAAATTTAAGACTTTTTAAGACCTTTATGAATGAAATTTAGGACCAATTTCATGTCCACACTGGTAAACAGTAGAAAGGACATTAAAGAAAACCTGAGAATTTTAGATTTTCACATTTACCAAACTGTGTATTCACACTAATGGGCAGTAGTGGCTTATTGGCCTTGTGAACAGAGGGGCCGCAACTTAAAGTCTCAATACAGGTACCACTGAGCAAAGTACCACACGTAGACTTGCTACAGGGAACCTCAGTGGTACTCAGTTTAGGACTTGCAACCTTCTGCAAGGTCCTAACCACAAGGCCACCAATGCCCCCCCCCCCCTTCAAAAAAAGTGATGGAAGTAGCATTAAATACACAATGACATTCTTTTTAAGACTTTGCAGAAACCCTGAAAACATGATTTTGTGGGCAAATAAACCAATAATGTCAACGTGGGATACATCGAAAGAAACTTTTTCAGACCAAGATGATGGCAGCTAAAGGCTACATGTAGCATTAAAAACTTATATATATATATATATATGTATATATAAACGTATATGATTAAAATATGAGTGTGACACTGGTAAAAAATTATATCTTGATATTTTCAGGGATTTTGACAATAACGATAATTATACTTGTAAATATCTTTTATTGTACTATGTACTTTATTGCTCTTGTAAATAAGATAACGACATTAATTGAAACAACATATTTAATGAAAACAATTTAAATTTACTTACATATAAAACATTCAAGTAAAAAAAAAGTGAAATTTCCAGTTCAAGTTGGTGAATTCGGACACTCAGCTTTAGAACTCTAAGACTATTTGACCAAACTTTAGGTCCTCTTGAACGCCTTCAAACTAAGATGATTTCAAAATACACGTCTTTTTTGCGCGTAATCATCAACCAAGGCCAGATTACATTGACGCCAATGACGCACAAAAATTAACTGAAATGATTCACGCACACACATAGTGATGATAAACATGGATGTACCGCATTAGCCCAACTTTGCTTAATATCTTATCAAGGATACTTCCGTCTGAATCCAGACTTTTGGCTACTGAGGTCACAACTGGTTGAAACTGGTTCCACCAAAATCTGCTATAAAAATGTACTTTCATTTGTGATCACTCAGATTCATTGAGAGACAGAGACTCAGACTTACCCTGAGCTCCATGAGTCTTTGCTCTCTCTCTCTCTCTCTCTCTCTCTCTCTCTAAATCTTTGGGGGACACTTTGTTTCTAGATAAGACACCTCTCTGTTAAATTACTTTACAGTGTAATTCTGACCTCTCCTTGAAGACACATCGACACTCGCCAACATCAAAGTATTATGCAAGAACACTATTTCAAAGGAGCCTAATGAATTTACTCCGTGAAAATTTGCACAATCAAAAACTAAATAAAATGTACTTCTTGTGTTTTCCACCATCCATGTGGATTTATGTTACTATCCACCTCATGTATCATCAAATAGTGCATGATCTCTTTTTCACTCAGTGTGCGGAGACTGGTCTTCTCTTAAATATTGGATTTTCTGGAAATAACTGCCAAAAAACTTCTTCTTCCCTTGTGTCACTGCCTGCAAAACTGCCTGGTTTAGGGGGGTCTTCTTCAGTCGCAATAGCAAGTTGTAATGAATTCAATCCTATCATCATTATCACAGTGGCTTTTGGGATCAAGTGTGGATGCTACACTTAACAGCTTGTGTGCAAAGTCCGTACTTGGTGTTCAGGTTCTCCAGATTTGGTTACATTTTTTTATTAGGTCTATGTCATTTGATTTCACCACCAGGTCTTTTTGGAAGAAACTGTTAGAAGTTTCCCCACCTGAGAGAGTATCTGTGAGCAAAGTGCCACCTCCAGCTCCTCGACATCTTGCCAAGTTGAGACAAGGTGGCTGTGCTATTTGTCTGCAGTCAGTACAGGACGAATGGCTTTTTCTTGTTCAATACATCTCTCTATCACATGTTGTGTCCCATCTTGCTGGTGACTCTGAGATGAGTTAATGTTCTGGAAGCTTCAGCTGCTCTTGTGTTTCTTCTTGTTTTTCTTTTCAGTGTCTAACACAACGAAAATTCTTCCAGTTGTTAATCTGTAGTGAAAACATTAGCACAGCTGTTCGTTTTCATCCAAACCATACCGTAATGGAGGCGCATCTTTTAGACCGTGGTGTTCTGGAGAGTAGGATGTCTGAACAGTAGCTTTACGGTTGCCAGGTACCATCGATTAAATGCACCGTCAAGGTGAGGTACAGCTCGGTTGTTCTGCTTGACCATAATTCCATTGTTGTGGCAAAATGTAAACCTTCTGACATTTATGCACCAGAGTTTGGTGATATAAATCACAATTTAGGCAGAGCTATCTGACTAAAATATTTTTGGCCAGGAGGTGTGCATCTTGGGTCTAAAGTATTCAAAAGCATCTCTCTGAACTGCCTGAATTGGTACCATGTCTTCCATGTCATCCATCTTTCCAAAGCCAAACCACCTGCATGAGAGTTGATACACAACTAGCATTTAAACCTAACAAGGCTTGCGATACTCATTTTTATCAGCTGTGCTATCTTAACCTGTGGTGTTGTGAACATGGGTACACTGTGCATACATTCTCAATGTTGGGCTAGGCTACAAATTTTTATTTTTTTTTTGCAAGAGGTTAACAAAATAATAAAGATACATATCTAACATCCCTATTGTGTTCATCAACACAAATTGATGTTTGTCATATCCGCTAGGTTGCAATAGTTGCTGTAGATCATCATTTCAACACTTAACGTTAGCAGAGTTAGCTAAGTGGTTAACCACCAACAGTAGCAGATGGGCTATGTCAGCACCTGGCTTCATTTGCATGGGCCAAATGTATCAGCCAGCTGGCTAGGCAGCATGAAAGCACAGTATCTCACAAAAGTGAGTACACCCCTCACATTTTTGTAAATATTATCTTTTCATGGGCCAACACTTAATATATGACACGGATACAATGTAAAGTAGTCAGCGTACAGCTTGTATAACAGTGTAAATTTGCTGTCCCTCAAAATAACTCAACACAGCCACGCACGAAGCCCGGGTTCGATTCCCATCAAACACAAACTTTTTTTGGTGGGCAGTTGTGCCCTAGTGGTTAAGATCCTGCCTTTGGGACCTGAAGGTCACAGGTTCGAGACCCAGCCTGGGCACTACTGAGGTACCCTGGAGCAAGGTACCGTCCCACTACATTGCTCCCCGGGAGCTGTTGGTAGCTGCCCGCTGCTCCACGTGTGCGGGTGATGTGAGATGTGTGATGGGTTAAATGCAGAGGTCACATTTCGTTGTGGTGCTTGAGTGTGTTCACAATGACAAATAGTCACTT
>JBBPDA010162026.1:0-39744 GCA_037974385.1 Arnoldichthys spilopterus | reverse complement strand
ACCACTTCCTAGTGAATAATGTCTAAAATCTAGCAATATTTTGTAACATAAATGTTCAAATTTCACAATAACTGACACACTGCTTTATTACCACATTTTTTGGAAGCCTACCAAATTATGTGAAATTTCATTCAAAGTGAGTGCTGCAACTAACACATTTCAATATCTCAAACCGCTTAAGCAATCAGTTTGCATCTGTTATATTATGCCTTGCAACCTTGTGCATCTAGTTCCAATAAGTGTCAGTTGTTGCAGCATTTTCAGAGATGAAAGGACATCAAAATGGACAAAAACTGCCTTTATGAAAAGTGATGCTTGTTATAATAAACCTTTCTATAAGTTTATAAAGGTTTATGTTATGCTATGAATACTGCTATTCAGTGCAATGATTGCTAAGGTTTTATAAGTCTTTTCAGTGCCTGTTTTATACTATTGAGCTTACAATGTATTTTACACCAAAGACAAAAGTAAGAACGCTTTTTTTTCATTATACTGTACTGGTATTATGACAGTAAAAGCAGAACTGAATTGAATTTGCATGAATAAACATGTTTTGCATTTGTATATAGAGTGCAGAGGAAATGTGGGATTATATACTTTCCCATGGAGGCAAAACAAGGTCATGTAAGTATATAGATGCAGATGTGAAAAAGTGTCTAATATGGCTTGCATATAGACGTTAATCTTCAAAGCTGTGCGTGTGTGTGTGTGTGTGGCTCATACGTGGATGAACTTGAAAAGTGGAAACAGCTGCCTGGGTGATGGACAGGCTTTAACCATCCCACATGGAAGGATCTGTCAGATAGCCAGGCCTTTAAGACTTTGTCACATTGATGTTTTAAAATGTGGACGTTTTGGACATGAATCACAGGATAAACATCACACATCACCAGAAAGTCAGAAAGTCATCTTTAACTCTGGATCCAGGATTTCTCACATGCAAATGTACACTCACCATCCACTTTATTAAAGATCAGACCTACCATGTTGCTCGACTTTATGAGCTCCACCACCTACTCTACAGTACCAATATCATTATCACTGAAACAAAACCTTGTATGCCCAATACTTCACGTATAGTGAAAAACATTTTTTTTTAAACTTTCCCAATTAATTTTTTACTATTTTTAATGGTCCACTCGATACAAAATTTGACCGTGCTAAGGTTAACTGTGTTTTTACAAAAAGAAAAAAACAAAAAAACAAAAAGTGACCTGTACCATTAATTAATTGACCAAACCCTAAACCCCATTATCCCCATAAACTAATGTTATTTATTTCATTTTGTTTTGTTTTATTTTACATTATATTGCTATTTTTCTGTAGGAACTGTTACGCTAGATATCAAGTTGCTCTGCCATGTTGACTTGTTTGAGCTGCAGCCTTTTATGGACATCTCTCTCTGTTAGAATTGCAAAAAGCAGCATTTCTTTAAAAAAAAAAAACCTTCCTGTTTTTTTTCTCACTACAGCTACAGCTCTTCAGCGTGTTGTTTGTGTATATTTGTTGTTATGTGAAACTCAATTTATGCGTTATTCCTCCAGAAGTCCAGTCCCAAATGGCACCCTAAGCCCTACCCTCCTCAAAGTCCACACATTAGTGATGTCACCAGCAACAAAGGCCCTTGAGGGTGTTTGGTTTAAACCTGTGAATTTGGGCCAGACTTGTCCAACCTGCAGGCTGTGAATGTGCAACACCCAGCTAATGTTTGCACTTTACTTTTTTTTGAGCTGATTTGCTGATCTACAGCAGCTCAGTTTAGATTACATGTAAAAAGCAGCTCAATGGCAAGTTAAATTAATAACCAAATGTATTTTTCATCACATCTACACATCTTCCTTCTTACATGTTGGACAGACGGTTATTGACAGCCCTTGACTATATCTCATGGCAGTATGCTGCTCCTAAGTCCACATCTTTTTGAAATGCTAAAATGAGAAATCATACACACCTAGACAGAGGCTGTTAACATTCTTTTCCTTCAGGGAGCATTAACCAGTATTTCGAGAATTTGTAAAAACACCCCCCCCCTCCCAAAAAAAAGGTTAGGATTTTTAGTTTTGCTGTTGCATATTTACTGTAGCACTGAATTCTTGGTCCCGTAACAATATTTTTGAAACAAAATGACACATTTTGGAAATTTAGACCGGTTGCCGTATAAAAATGATCAAAATGACCATTATATAAAGGATATGCCATTATAACTAATTTAGATTAAAAAAAAAAAAAAGAAATAGGAGTTTTTTTATAATAAAATTATTTAATATGTATTATTGATTTATTTGTTATTTTCCACCACACCCCCTGCATTTCCCCACAATTTGAACTGTTTAAATACTCCTGCCCTAGACCTAATGTTGGTTAGCCCAGCAGTGACACTGATGTAATAGTAGCATGTGTCAGTGTCAGTGTTAGGTTAAAAGTGGTACACCATCCATAGGTATCCAAAAAAGCAGCTCTGGAAAACTGACTGTTGATGAAGGTCTAGAGCATGAGCTTTTACTAAAGTGTCCAGAGAGAGTATTTCTGGGTGACTTTTATGACATCTGTTGTTTTTGTATAAGATTAACAGGTTTCTATGACTTTAGGCTTTAAACCATTAGGCTTCTTTATTTTCCTCCAAGATATATCAATTGAGTATCAAGATCTTTCTTTCTTTGTCCCAGCTGGCATTTGCTCATGCACTTTCTCCAAAAGAGCGATCCACAGAAGAATATATGGCCTTAAATGTGTTTCCTGAAAGTCTAGAGCCAAGCAGGCTTGTGCATTCTTCTGGAATGGCTTCCACAGCCCATGTGGAGTCGGCTGAGATGCAGACTATTGCTCGAAATGAGACATTCCAGCCCCAGACCACAGTTATCTCTGTCTATAGCCATGGATTAGCCCATAGACCCTCAGTTCCTGTTTTAGACGAGCTGTCTGTCCCACTGTACCTTTGCTCCATCCTGTTTCTGATAGCTTTCAAAGAGTTTCATTGATAAGAATGTGCAGACTGTTGATCAGTGTGAACTCAGATTAGCTCACTCTAGGGCTAAGCAGGGACTGTCTGCTGAGAAGGCTTTAATAAAAAGTAAGTTGCATATTTGTATTTAGCGCCTTTCACAATCGAAAGGTTGCTTAACATACATACACACAAAACAAGCAAAAGGTAATCACTAAAATCATTGAAAAGAATGAAAAGATTGAAAATTAATGACTGAAGAGACCGAGGAAGAGAATTCTGAAGTTTGGGGGCTTTGGCACTGAAGGACCTGCCTCCAGTAGTGGAAAGTCTTGTGTGAAAAACAGCCAGAAGATTACTACTAGAAGACCTGAGAGAGCGAGCAGGGGAGTAAGACATGAGGAGATTAGAGAGGTAGGAGCAAGATAATGAAGAGCTTTGAAGGTGTTGAGAAATATTTTAAACTGGATATGAGATTAAATAGGTAACCGGTGTAGTTGGAGTAAGATGGGGGTGATATGAGCAGTACGTTTGGTATGGGTAAGGACTCTCACAGCAGAATTTTCAATATACTGCTTTTGTAGAGACTTAGCAGGAAGTCCAGTGAAAAAGGAGTTGTAGTAATCAATATGAGACATAATGAGAGCATGAACAAGAGGATGGGCATCAACACTAGACAAAAACAGACGGAAACGAGCAATGGTCTGGAGATATGCAACTTG
This sequence comes from Arnoldichthys spilopterus, assembly GCA_037974385.1. Classification (NCBI taxonomy): domain Eukaryota; kingdom Metazoa; phylum Chordata; class Actinopteri; order Characiformes; family Lepidarchidae; genus Arnoldichthys; species Arnoldichthys spilopterus. The sequence continues at coordinate 36,081 of JBBPDA010162026.1, read as the reverse complement.
AAATGGAATACTGGTAATTGATTTAAAATGCAAATCGAATCTGAGTGACAGACTTAAGAGGCAGTGATGGCCTAGTGGTCAGGACCTTGCTATTCTGAACAGGAGGTTGCAGGTTCAAGTCCCGATCTGGGTACCGCTGTGGTACTCTTGAGCAAGGTAACATCCCACTACACTGCTCCCCGGAAGCTATAGATAGCTGCTAGCTGCTTCATGTATGCACATGTGATGGGTTACATGCAGAGGTCAAATTTTGTTGTGGTGCTTTTTGTGTGATTGAGTGTGTTCAAAATGACCAAATAAGTCACTTTTTTATGTAACAGGCTTGAACGGTGCATTTCAAATTTGGCTCTGAATGACTTTGGCTACACCTTAAAAATGTTATTATCCAGAAATTTTATGCCAAAAAAATGAAATTCTCTTTATCAACAGTTTAGAAATCATTATTTAGGCAGAAACCTACTCTGGAAAGTTTTTTCCAAGGAAAATATCTTGATGAACATGGAGCTGAGTGCCTTGCAGAGACATTTTTTCTTTGCTAAAAAGAAAGCAGTTTGTTCATTCTAAACTTCAGAAAAATAAGATCTTACATCAGTTTGTCTGGAAATCAACCCAGGTGTTTTGTAAGTTGCACTTACAAGTGATCCAAAGCCAGTTTTGTGCTTTACATTGTACAATGGTCACAAATAAGCATTTAAGACATTGCATGCATCAGCAGAATTGCAGGTCGTTGCTGATTTCAGGTCAGTGGAACATTTTCATTGCACTGTGCTTACTGTTGGGATTCTCATGGAAGCATCTGTTCATGGATCAGCCTATGCGAGTTCTGTGGCCTCAATTCCCTTTCTCTGTGGTGACCCTGGTAACACCCATTTCCTGTTTGTCATCTTCAAACCTGTGTATTTTCATAGCTCATAAACGCAGAAAAAGCGCACATCTTTCATTTCCAACGCTTTTTCATTTGGACGTGTTTTGCAGCGGTTTGGAGTTATTCTTGCCGTGGCCATGCGGCTAAAAGCACCAGCACAGATCAGAGATTAAACACCGTTTTTAGTTTAGAGGCTAAGCCACTCATTTTCAGCCCACAAGCCCCAGAATGGCTTGGGAAAATAGAATGTCTTTGTCGAGAGGATTTAGTGTTTGCCGGCAATTATGGAGGATGTTCTGCAGATATGGGGTAAAAGAAGGACTCACTTTCTTCCTGATGTTGCTCTTTGGCCGTTTATTTCTTTGTCTTTACTGGCTCTGGCCTTACCACACTGTACCCAAAACATTTCTTTCTTATAAACCTTTTGTCATGTTGGGCAATTTTTACAAAATGTTAGAGAAATACCATGTAACTTAATGAGAAATTGCAGCAAGGCATAATTTAGAGTTGCTGCAGTCACCAATCAGCTGTAACATTAAACCATCTGCCTTATACTGAGTAGGTCCCTCATGTTGCTGAAACAGCTCTGAGGCTCTGTCATAGTCAGCAACTTTTGGTGCTACATTAGATCTTCTGTGTGACATTTGCTCCCTTTGGAAGCCTTGGGTCCCCATGACCCTGTCCCCAGGTCACTGGTTGTTCTTCCTTGGATAACTTTGGGTAGGTACTAACCACTGCATACCAGGAACCCCCTCACAAGAAATGTTCTGATTAATTCGTCTAGCTCAGGGGTGCCCAACTCTGGTCTTGGAGAGCTACCACCCTACAAAGTTTAGCTCCAACCCTAATCTAACACACCTGATCCAAGTAATAAAGGCTTTCAGGGATGTCTGAATATGAGAGGCAGGTGTGTTGGATTTAAACTCTTCAGGGTGTTGGGCACCCCTGGTCTAGCCATTACAGTTTGACCCTGTTAAAGTGGCTCAGATCCTTACGCTCACCCAGTGTTCCTGCTTGCAACACATCAACAAGAACTGACTGTTCACCTTGTGTCTAATATATCCCACCCCCCTGAAATATACCATTGCAAGCAAGACTGTGTTTGTGGGTGGAGCATGAATAGGTTGTTCAGGCTTTGCTTACAGTGGTTTCCCATTGTCCTCCTGAAATAGCTCTGTCTCATTTTTAATCTAGAGCAAGGCCTATTAATCTAGGCCTGGAAAACCAAATACCCTATAGTTACATTTTGTCACTGTCTAGAGAAAACCACAAATTTCCATTTTTGTTTTTATGATTTTTCTGCACCAAAACAGCAGCTGGCAGTGTCTGTAAGAAACATTTTTTACAATCTCCTGTAAAGTTACAACTTTGATACTTGTTTTTTCTCAAACAGGGAAGCTGAATTAACCTTGAGTAAAGTATTGCCAAATAGGCTCTAGGCATTAAAACTGTTACATACAATTTGTGTAGGTATTTTCAGACTTCTATAAGAGTTTCCGATTTAGCACAAAAGTCAAAAAAAAGAACTGATAAATAGAAAACTAGAGCCATTATTCTGAGTAAAATGATAAATAAAAGTAATCTGTTATACCAAAGCCTCTACAATCAGTTCAGTGGTTAAATACATACAGTACATACATTCAGTTTGCGCAGTGTGACAAACCTCTCTCTATCCCGTTTTGGCTCTTTCCATTCAGGACAGTGCAGTTATTGAGGAGAGCAGCTATGCAGCTAATATGACTAACAGTGCTGACTGTGCAGGACTATATATACTCTAGGTGTATTTGAGGATGTGTGTGGGGTGTGGAAATGTTCCTCTTCCCATTGTGCTCAGCTACTTAGGTTCATTTTCATGGCCCTATGCTTTCACTTTCACTTGCAGAGTATGTGTATGTACAGTAAAACTCAATTATTTTTGGCACCCTTGGGAAAGATGGGTAATAAAGGTCATTAAATGTCTTGTGGCTAATTTTTAATTAAAGTACAATTTGTTAAAGAAACAAAAAAAGGTTTAAGATAAAAATTGTCACATCTATAATTAGTTATTTTCTGCAATCTCCCATTGTCAAAATAATATAAAATGAGACATCCACAGTGGTGAACAGTGACTGTTAGAGCTGCTAGTAGAGCTTTAGTTTGGGATGTACACACATAAACAAGAAAACAAACACACCACCATGACAATGCTAATTTCTGCTAACGTTCTGTAGGGATTGTAGTTTTTTTTTGTGCCAAGCTACTGGCAATTCCATACCATTTAAGGTCCTGAGTGTAATTATACAACAGGCTAGTTCACTGCAGCTCTGGTTGGTTAATTTAAAAAAAAAATTAATGCTCTAACAGTGGTCTGTCTATGTGTTGCCCTGCGATGGGTTGGCCTCCTGTCCGAGGTGGACTTACAAATTATAAATGAGAACATGTTTTAGAGACATTTTGTTCATTACAATGTCTAGAGACACTTATAACTGTTGCAGAAAAAATAAGTCCTTTACATTCTCTGGAATGGTGAAAAACATGTCAGCATCTGGTGCTCTGACGAATGAAATCTGGATCTGGATTCCTCCCAATGTCAGCACGGCACCTGGAATCAAATTTGGTTAAAGAGGATTATTGGTCTGTTACTGTTTTTCAAGGTTTTGGCTTTGTTTCTGTTCATGGGGAAACTTTAATGCTCTTGCAAATGTGACGTTCTAGAAAACTGTGTGCTTCCAATTTTGTGGCAACAGTTTGGGGAAGCCCCTTTCTTGTTGGACACTGCACCTCTGCACAAAGCAAGGCCATACAGGAACTGTTGGCTGATTCTTGAGTTCTACCACAAAGCTCTGACCTAAACCCTACATCTTTTTGAGGAACTGGAATGGAGGCTGTGAGCCAGGCCTTATGGGCCAACATCAATGCCCAACCTCACTACTGCTGTTTGTAGATGAATGGCGGCTCCTATAAGCTAGGGTTAAACCATGTATTGTATGTATATTGTATGTATTGTTTTTCATCTGATTTAATTCTTAATTTTATTCTATTTAAATGTCATTTTATGCACATTATCTCTGTAAAGCATATTAAATGGCCTGTGTGTGAAAATGTTTTTATGATTTATAATGAGTTATAAGTTTAAGTTTATAATGATAATTAATATGCTATATGAATAAACTTGCCTTCCCCACTGAGGTGAATATATATATGAATAATCATTGTAAAGCTAATAAATGAGTCTAATATGCTACAATGTTAACTATAATAACCAAATATAAAGTTATATACTTGAATATTGGCTATTATTGGTCCCACATATACACATACACACACCAGGGATATTTAGGTTTCTGTTTTTGGAGCCATGAGGTGTCTGGACTGCAGTGTGTAGGAAGCCAGCAACAGTGTGAGCAGCGTGTGTGCAGCATGACCTCTTATGACCTCTTGCTCTGCCCTCCCACCTCTCTTCTATTTTAGAGTGGCAGAGTGACAGCATGAGCACACAGCAGGGAAGAGCGCAGCGATCATGGGTACCCGTCTGCCTCTGTTCACAGAACAGCCCCATGTTTCCAAACACATACACACTCACACACACGTTGATTTATCAGTGCTGTCATTGAGAAGTTTTGAGGAAAAAAAACGGTATTTGAAAACACCAGCCTCCCCTTTACGTTGTGTTTACATTCCAGGATGAATGGACCAATAGAAATCCAGAAAAAGTCATTTGCATTTAAAGCTGTCCTTCGCTTTAAAATGGATTCTGCTCTATAGTTTTTTTTAAACAGTGGCCACATTACGTTTCTTTGTTTGTTTGTTTGTTTGTTTACCCTACTCATACACAAGACTTACATCCAGTCTATCTCTCTCTCTCTCTCTCTCTCTCTTGCACACATTTTTTTTCTCTTTCTTCCGCTCACTACTTTATCTTCCTTCTCTCAATCTGTCATTCATTCTTTTGCTTCTCTATTGCTCTCTCTCTCTCTCTCTCTCTCTCTCTCTCTCTCTCTCTTTCTCTCTCTCTTTATTTATTTCTCCCTGTCCTTCTGTCCCTCTCTCTTTTTCCTATTTATTTGTCTTTTTTATGTCTTGTCACCCCTTCCCCTCTCTCTTCCTCTCTTTTTTTCACTGTCATTTTCTTTTTTCTCTCTATCTTCCCCTTGCTCCTTTTGTTTCTGTCACTTTCTTTTTCCTTCTCTTTTAAAGGGACGATTCCTGCTTTTATGGGTTTTTTTTAACAGTGGTTTGTGTGTTTGTTTACCTTACTCATACACAAGGCTTAAATCCAGTCTTTCTCTCTCTCTCTCTCTTGCACACGCTCACTGTGTTTTTCTTCTGCTTACTCTTTGTTTCTTCTTTCCCTCGCTCTGTTTTCCTATTCTTCTTTCTATCTCTATTTTTCTTCTCTCCTTCTTTCTCTCCCTCCGTTAATTTTTCCCTGTCTTGTTGTACTCTCTCTCTTTATATCTGTCATTGTCTTTTTCCCTGTCTTTTTGTTTCTTCATATTTCCTTCTCTCTCTCTCTCTCTTTCTCTCTCTCTCCTTGATGAATTCAAATGCAACTCATCCACTATGCTCAGACATTTAGCCTGTCGTTAAACACTTACACTTTCCAATAAGCTTAAAGCTTGTAATGAGTACGTGTCTGGCGTTTTTGTGGTTTGTGTGTTTGTTGCAAACATCAGTCTGTTTCCTGAGTGGCTAAAAAATTGAGGCAACATACAAAATACAGAGCACTCTAACTGCTTAAACCACGGAAGAGAGAAAGTGAGGGACGTGCACATAGCAACTGTTCAGTTCTTTCAGGTCCATGTGGCAAGTAAAACCAGGTCAATGTCGACAACTGTAGTGTTCGAACTTTTATGAGGGTCATCCCCATCCCACCTTAAATAAGTCAATCAGTCAAATAAGCTAGACAAGCTAAATGTATCAGAGAGAGAGAGACAGGGAGAGAGAGAGAGAGAGAGAGAGAGAGAGAGAGAGGGAGAGAGGATATTCAGGCAGACAGGCTCATTTTTTATCCAGTTTAATCACAATATGTCTGTACAGTGACTTCTAACTCCAACACTTTTTCGCTGTAACTGGTCTCTTCCCACTTATTAGTGTAATGGTGAAAATGCATGACTGGATAAATGTATTCTGATGCTTTCCTCACTCATGTCTGCCACTATTCACCAGCCACATTAAGTAAAGCAACAATAACCTTAGGATCTGCAGTGTTTAGTCCATTTGAAAAGAACTGTAGTGCGCTTGACTTGTTGATTTGGTTTGTTTAGATGGTGTGAACACTAATTGATTTGGATGTGCACCAAAACAATTGCATCAAGATCCTTTAGGGAGGTAGTCTTGGTCTGGCCCCCAACAAACACTTGAGCGGTTTGTTCCTGGTATCCTGGTGATCCAACCTCAATCTGACCCAAAACATTCGATTTAACGTCCATCATTGTGTTCAGTATTAGTTCTCTTGTTCTGCTCAGTCGTCTGAAGGAAGAACGTCTGCAAAGCGTGAAGCAGTTCAGTATTTTCAAGACATTTCTGTTGGTAGATTACCCAGATATTTACTGGTCCAGAACAAGGGAACTTCTTTCCGTTTGTACCTTCTCCTAGTGGTTAGGACATTGGCTTTGGGACCTGAAGGATGAGCAAGGTACTGTCCAACTACACTGCTCCCCAGGCTCTAATGATAGCTGGCTGCTGCTGCACGTGTGCACGTGTGATGAGTTCAAATGCAGAGGTCACATTTCGTTGTGGTGCTTGAGTGTGTTCACAATGACAGATAGTCACTTAACTTCTTGCGGCCACCCCAACACATCTGACCAACAAGTGGAGAGAAAATTCTCACATGTTTTGTAGTAACACATTTGTGTTCACTTTGTTCACCTAAACAACTATTTCAATTAAATTGTTTTTGAAACCAACTGTAGACAGGACTGTAATTAGCTACAAGGACACTGACCTACATGTGAGGCATGTCAGTGAACCTTTGCTCTCTAAAAAGAACATTAAAGCAAGACATTAACAGTACACATGTGTGGTGTAGAACAAAGACAGCTTTTCAGGAGAAGTACCCCAAACTGACTGTGAAACATGGTGGTGGAAATGTTGTGGTTTGGGGTTGTTTTGCTGCCTCAGGGACTGGGCAGTAATTAATCCAGCTATGAATTTTGCATCTTATCATACAGTGAGGCCATCATTCCAAAAGCTGAAGCTGAACCAGAGCTGGAGCTATGAACAGGATAAGGGATCATAAAGGCACTAGCAAATCCAGCAAGGAATGGCTCAAAAAAGAAGGTTTTTTAAACCCTATTGATATGTTGTGTGGGGTTTGAAAGGGCATACATGCAAGAAAACAAACATCTGGAACTCAACTGAAGGAATTTTGCATGAAAAAGTGGTAAAAAATTTCACCAAGTGGAGGTCAGTTTTGCAAAAGACCAAGAATAAGTTATTTCTGATAAAATGGGTATGTATTTTCACATACTTTTTTGCTTAGTTTGATTCGCTTTCTTTCTATCTTTCTCTCTTTCTTTCTCTTTTTTTTCTTTCTTTTTTTCTCTCAGGTAAATTTTTTCTGTTAAGAAAACTGAAGAGAGTGCATTTGAAACAAAAAAATTAATCTCAAACACAAAAAAAAAACAGTGATCTGGCTGGGGATCAAGGGGCAGTGGTGGTTGAGAGGGGGAGTAATGCATGTGTGAACAGACAGTGTGACGTTTGAAGACCTGATAAAAAACTTAAGTAGCTCATGAAGGAACTACAGGTTGCACAATATTGCTTTTGTCCACTGCATGCATGGTTACTCTGTTCAAAAAACTATTTTATACAACATTGGGATTTTCCCATTTTCATGAATTTATGATTTTTGTAAGGCAATGAGAAACCGATGTTTGTCATGTTCCCAGGTCAATAAAAGAACACGTGTGCGAATTCACTCTTTAGCTCTTTGTAGTTCATGTTGTGAAGGGACTGTATTACCATAAAAATCAGTGTAAGGTAGCAAAAGCAAACAGTGAAGTTAGCAGTCACGTCTCTTTTAGCCAAGAACAGAGGCTTCTTAGAGGCCTCAAGGCTCCTGCAAGGAATGAGTGTTGAGTGTAATTGGATAGCGGTGTTTCCCTCTGCTGTGCTACAGTAGCCAGTATTTTTAGTCACTGGGCTCTTTGTAATTACCCCTCTGAGAGAGAGAGCGAGAGAGAGAAAGAAAGAGAGAGAGAATATGCTCAGATACAGGAATGATAAGTACATGGAGACACACACACCACAGATACAGTGTGCGATTAGCTGGCTGACCTCAGCTTAGCCTTCTCCTGGCTGTATGTGTGTTTTTTGTCTTTTCTCGATACAGTGCAAAGAAACACATGGGAAAATATGAGAAAATGTTTGAACACATACATGAAAGAGTTGGGCCAGAGCTTTGGCTGGACTTCTTATCAAAAAAATAAATGCATAAAAAATATACATACATGTACAGCCCTGCTAACTAGCCCTGCTAGTTTTTCAGCCTCACCAGGGACATGCAGCAAAGGGCAGGTGCTCAAATAAGGGCAAGTGGGTCAGAGATGTGGGGGACGGTGATTGAAAAAAGAATAGTGGGGGTAAGGGGTGGCACGGAGGTTGCGTGATCAAAAAATATTATCAAATGTGGGCAGGTCCCTAATTAGGAAAAGTTGTCGTCAGAGGGTGGGGGTGGGGGGCAAAGCCCATCTAAACAAGTTGGGCCAATAGCCTTTCAAAAAAAGAGTGCATTATGGTTAAAGAAGCAGGTGCCTGAGAACCTAAAGCCCCCCTATGCGCACGTGCCTGGACCTAACCTCTATCTGCTCCATGAGGTCAGTTGCTCTGCACATACTAAAAAACCTGTGGACCTGCAACACACTTGCAGTATGTGCCGATGAGCAGGTGCTTCAGTATGCACTGAGTAAGCAAGTTTTCTGTGTCTTTCTCTGCTCTGTGTGGGACAATCGGTGTCACAGATTATAGGCTGAGAACCACAAAATGTTGTGCACAATACATGCTAATCCATGATGTACTGTGACTTTGCTTTCATTTTGGATAATAAATGTCAAAACTCTACAAAAACCTCTAAAATAAAGCTTATTTCTGCTGGAACCCATCCTGGATATCTAATAGCATGTTAGAATTAAGCTAACACAGGTGGACTTGTACTTTTTTGCCTAAAATACTTTTTTTATATCCTTATGTTTTTATTAGACATATTATCGTATATTTTACCTTATATGTAAAAGTTTTACAGTTTGGGTTTCCTCTCACTGTCCAAGGGCTTGTGATAGATTGATTGGATACTGTACATTGCCCATAGGTGTGAGTGTGTGTACGAGTGGATGTCTGTCTCTGTGTTGCCCTGCGATGGGTTGGCCTCCTGTCCTGGATGTACCCTGCCTTGGGCCCATAGTCAGCTGGGATTGGCTTAAGCTTCTCCACGACCCAAAGCGGAAAAAGTGGTTTCGAAAATGTTCAGTTTTCAGAAACAATTAGCATTTTTCTAAAGACCTAGAAGGCCAGGTATTGTTCTGTGCAGCACACACACACACACACACACACACACACACACACATACACATCTGAATCTGCACATCATGTTTTGGAACAACTATTGTGGTTTTTTACTGTGTTTTTCTGTCATTTTATTTTCCGTATTATTTTATATTTCATATGATATGGCCAGTTTTAGTAGAAACACATTTATTTGTTTCAGCTTAGCTGTGTTGAACTGAACACACTCTACCAGAAATCTCTACTAAAATCTGTCTATTTTCATTCCCGGCATATTGATGTAGCCACCCAGCAGTCCTTTTACTAATCCTGCAGCAGTCCTGGCAAGAACACCCCATCTCTGTAGCTCATTAGTACAGGTGGAATAGCCTCAAGACAGCACCTGCAGCAGATCCTGGAAGAAGTGGATGGGGGGAAAAAAGTGACACATATGGCTTTGCATGTGTTCACATAGACAAAAAATAGCACAGTAATGAACACTGCATACATTATTACAGGCTTATAGGATCGAGGTGTGATGCCTGTTTTTATTAATGGAAACTGCCACAAAAAAAAAAACCAGGGGAAACACAGTTGAGGCAGAGGCCTCGTGTGGCTCATTTTAGAAATGTGACATTGATTTGAAAAAAAGGTGTTTCGTTCTTTGTATGCGTGAATGCAAATGTCCTTTAAATAACGTTCTCCGTTATTATGAACCAGGTTATTTTGTTCTATGCACAGCTGGACACAAAATTGCTTTTCAAAGACTTAAGGACACACATCCTTGCAAACTGTTTTTAATATTAATATCTGTATTTTCTTCATTACTTTGCAATAATTCCATCAAATTTCTCCTTACATCATTGAGATGTAATCACTTTGCTCATGAGTGGCGCGATTGTCTAAGCATGGTTCCTTTAATCAAGAAATTGCAGGATTGGCAGTGCCACAACCATCATTATGCTCTCTCCTGCACCATGGCTCTCCCCCCTTCACTTACCTGCATGCTAGCCAGCACAGGCATCTTTTAGCTGGCATAGGAGGACACCTAGGCTGGCCCTCAGCTTAGTCCTAGCTGGTGAGTGGCATTGGGCATGACTAAATTGGCAGATTTTTAGTTTTACCACTACTCATGAGGAAGCCGAGAAGTCCCCAGACTTTTGACAGACAGTGTAGGTGTCAGAAGGAGACACTCCCTTCATTTCCTAATTTATTTTTATTGCAAACGCCCACTCTGATCAAACCAGGGCTGTATATATACATGCTGACGGTAAGAGCTGGCACTCTTCCACATCTGCCCTCTGCCTGTGTTCTAAATTAAAGAGAATGATGATGTAATTGCTTGTAACTATGAAGGTATGTAGGCTCTCTGTGTGCCCCCTGTGTGATGTCACGTCCCCCCGCGGCTGAGCGCTGATAACAGAGGGAGTGTCCCCTTCCTCCCTGCACAGAGAGGACACTGATAACAGCTCTGCGTCACACAGTCCTGTCTGAGCGACGTGCGCTCGCTGATGTTTGAGGGGCTGAGCACTCACAGAGTGAACTGAGTCTGGACACATCTGATGGTTTTCCATCTAAAAGACCATGTGACCTGCAGATTCATGCTAAAATGCTTGACATGTATTTCTAGGAAAGAGAGGAATGGCAAAGTTGGCTTGTTAGTAAATTTCTCAAGTATTTTCTGAAACATTTTCTATATTTCATATTAATATAAGCTTTGTTTTTGTTAAAGCATATTTTGATCCTTTAACATGCACCTGGTATTAAATGCCCTAAATGTAATGTTGTGTTTAAATAGGATCAGTGGCTTCTTACAGTTTCTTTTTAATGTTTTATTTATTTATTGACATATTTATTTAATTATCACATTTTTTCTTTGTTTCCCTTTTGTTCCAGGTTTGTATGTTTTTCACGTTATTATAATAATAATAAAAATTATTATTATTATTATTATTATTATTATTATTATTATAATAATAATAATAATAATGGTGTAACATTATACATGTGTATTTTATAAAATAGAACAGTTATATATTACAATACTAAATATTACTTTTATTATTATTATTATATGTATAATAATAATAATAATAACAGTAATAATAATAATAATAATAATAACAATAGTGTAATATTATACATATGTATTTTATAAAATAGACAGCTATATATTACAATATTATTATTATTATTATTATTATTATTATTATTAATAAACATTTATTTTATATTATTATTATTATTACAGTGCAAATTATAGAAAGGAGAGCTGAATGTATGCAGTTGGAACACTTTAATCTGTCTCTTTTAGTAAATGACAGTATCAGTTTCAGGGTATGAACATATCTCGTCTTATATCTGTGTGGGTGTGTGTGTTCATGTTTCTTATGTATTTCTCTCTTCTCTTCTTTAGTTCAGTTCAATTCGTGTTTCTCTGTTGGCATCATGACAAATGTGTGAATATAATGACAAAAATAATATTAAAGTAACATTTTTGATAGGGAAACATTGCTAAATTGTAATATCACTACTGTAGGAGCATAAAAAGTATATGCACCGATCAGTCATAACATTGACCGTAACACTGTCTGTGTTGCCCTAATGTACACACTCAGTTCTCAGCTGAGCTCTGACATCTCTGTTCCTGTTTCATTCTGTACACACGTCTGGCATGTTCATTTCTCCTGCAGTCTCCCTCTTTCTCTTGCTCTCGCTTGTGTTACTCTCCCTTCCTCTGTTTCTCTTTCTTTCTCTTCATCTGTCTGTCTGGCTTTCTTTTTCTGTCTCTTACTCTCTCTCTCTCTCTTTCTCTGCCTTTTCATATCTCTCGCTCTTGTCCTTTCTGTGTGTCTTTCTTTTTTTCTCTTTTTTCACTCTCAGTGTGATTCTCTTGCCCTGCTGCTCTCCCTTTTCCTTTTATTCTTCTAAATATCTGTCTCTGTCTCTTTCTGTGTCTTTTTCTCTTTCTTACTGTCTCTGTGTCTCTCTCTCTTATCTTTCTCTGTCTTTGTCTCTTATTTTCGCTTTCTATTCTTTAGTGTCTCTCATTCTTTTCTCTTTCTTTCTGTTACTTTCCATTCCACATGCTTTCTTTCTCATATTCTCTCTCTCTCTCTTTCTCTCTCCCTTTCTCTTTCTCTCTCTCTCTCTCCCTTTCTCTTTCTCTTTCTCTCCTCTCTCTATCTCTCTGTTACTCTCCTTGCCTCTCTTAGTGTCTCTCTGTCTGTGCTACTTTCTCGCCATGTCTCTCTCCCTCTCTGTCTCTCTCTCCTTTCCATGGGTTGGCCCCCTGAATTTATTAGCCATTGTGCGACCGCTTCCTGCCAGATAACGTCTGCGGACGGCGCGAGGCCACACAATGTCTATTGTGTCTTAATTACAGGTCAAACTCTTACCCAGCTGGAATGTTGTCCAGAAGTCTTTTACATGCGTGTTTGTGTGTCTATGAGTCTGTTTGCGTACGACGGCATGTCCTTACCTCCTCGGCCAGGGCCGCCACAGCGCCCGTGCCTGAAACATCTGGAAAATTCCGAGCCATTAAGGTCAGAACAACACAAAGGTGATGCAGAAGAAAAAGCCGGAGCAGAGAGGTGGATGCGAATTCCAGAGAAACAAAAAATAAACAAGAGACTCTGGGCCGACAGCCTTGACCTTTGGCGGCCAATAGCAATATGTGTGTGTGAGCACCATGTTTTGAAGGAAGAATTTTAAGGCTAGAACAATGGAGCGATGGGATGCATAAAGGGAAAGAGAGAGCATTAACTGTCCTCTCACTGCTGTCATTCAAAAAACTGCATCGTTGTCAGGTGTCAGAAAGGTATGTGTTGCCTGAGTGAGAAGAAAACACTTGCTGTGCTTCAAAATGTTTCACCTGACAGTGGTTAGGCCTGAGGGCTTGTCCTAAACCTGGCCTTTTCAGTTAAGCCTGTGAAAAACCACCCAAAGCACGCATGCCTGCTTTGAAGTATGTGGCTAAGTTAACTAACTAACAGGTTAACAATTGTTAAATAATCATATTTTGCCTGTTTGACCTTTCGCCTAGTTAAAAAAGAATTAAAGAATATTTCATGAAAACATCAACACAGATTTACACATTTTTTTCATTTACCCCATGCAGACAATCAGTCAAGATGTTTGGAGTTTGGAGGCTAACAAACACAAAAAGTCAATAGTCACCTAAATAGTTTCTATTAAAAAAAACCCCAACACCAACTCTCATACTGAATCCAGATTTTCATTAAGGTGGAGCAGACTTGTGGATGTGGTTTCAGGTACAGAATGACTTATGTAGCTATAAAAATGAAAACAACTTTACCATTACAATCAACCATATCAGACAATTTTCAGGATCCAGGTTGGACTAACTAAATGGCCTGCAGTTAGAGTGAATCCACCTCTAGACCAAAGATCAAGATCAAAGTATTTTAAAGTATATCGTTTTCAACTTTGTGAAGTACTGTTTTTCCTGCCACAACCAAGTGTGTGCATGTGCTGTCTATCTTTACGAATTTTTACATTAAAAAAAATTATTAAATCATTTTGCTTCATTTGAGCCTCTGCCCATCCCCTGACAAAATACTTCAGCTCATGGATCAGGCTTCAGCAGCAATTCATGAGCGATGTATAAATGACCTTATCTCAATGCAACAAAATTTCCCTGCTTCAGCAAACCCAGCTCCAGTTCAAGACACTGAAGGTGCAACCAGGCTATGTACAGACAAATCACTTATTATAGCGGTGATGGAGAGGAATGATGGCAATACTACTAGCTGTAGGAGATTTTTGATGCAAAGTTCATTGTATTTCTGAGCTCATCTGGAGAAATTTAGATCAGAGAGATAAAGTGAACTTGTACCTTTCTTGAGTTGCAAAGCAAAGGAGAGGACTACAGCACTATGGATGCAGGAAAGTACTGTTTCGCAGACCAAGACAGAATTTCTGGCCTCAAAAATTTGTACAGACCTTTGATCACTCAGCAGATAAGATAAGTCAAAGATGGGAAAACTCTCTATGCTTTGGAATTTCGTACACTTGCTGCTGGTAGTAGCTGGAATTAATCTCCATTACTCACAGTGTACCACAAGGGACTGAGAGCTGAATTGCAGAAGTAACTAGCCTGTCAAGGCGATGTAACAGAATTGGAGAAATATATTCAAACCTCTATCATAGAAGACAGGTACTTACAACAATGCCCAAAAATGCTTTCTTGTGTGCAGCTTCACCCAGAACCTGAGAACAACACAGGATTGAAGAAACTGTTCTTCAATCACAGATACAACAACTGACTCTAGATCAGCACTCCTATTCCTGAAATGGTTTTTGAAAACAGACCCTGTTATCTAAAAATGCTGCTTGCAGCGTTCAGCTAGACAGAAGTCCTGTTCATTTTTATAGCTCTAAGTAAGTCATACTTTTGTCCTAAACCACATCCGCAAGTGTACATCACCTTATTAAGTGGAGGATACTGTTTCAGTGGGTTGTGAAAAGTGTCAGGGATGTGACTATTTACTTGTAGTGTTTGTAAGTAATGTCAGCAAAAACGGGACTCCCAACAGGTCTTGACTGTTGAACTACAGATGCATTAGTGGAAAATGTGTGTGAATTGTACCAAACTACAACTGTATGCTGTCAATTTACCTACCAGTGGAGGAACAGTGTTTTTTCTTAATTACACATACATTGAATCGTATTCGATGAATCTTTTTGACTGTAATCTGTAGATTTTAGCTTTAAGGCACTATTGGGGTGCTAATGTTATATACTGTATGTACACAGCAATCACAAGACAATTGCCAGATGTGCAGATCATGTATATAGTGTGTCAATATGTTCTGTCTATCTGGATGATGTTCAAATCAGTTTCAGTGACTATGACCCCTTCTAGATGTTCATAGGTTTAGTGTTTGGAGGTATCACTATGGCATCTTCTAGATGTTGATTTTCAGTGTCTGAACATCTAACTAGGAGATTTTTTTGGACATCTGTGGTGCAAGAAATTGCCAAAAGTGACCAAACCAGTTGCAGTAAGTATGCCTGTTGTAGCATAATGTTCCTTTCGCTATGACTGTGTATTGTCCATGTATTTGGACATTGGATGCCAATTTTGGACATTCAGAAAATGTCATAAAAACTTTCATTCTGGTTCTTCGAGTGAATGTTTTTTCCAGCATGCTAAAAAAAGTCTTTTGAACATAATTTTGCTCAGTGGGTAAGCATGCTGTATACATACTAGAGTTGGATATGGGACTACTAATTTTTCATTGAAATCCCCATTTCCTGGGTTCAAAAGCAACAAAAATGAGGTGGTAACCTTCTTTATCTGGGTTTTTATGCCAGTCCACCACCCAAAAGGCTAGAGGGGTAATATAAAGTGGAGGAGAGAACGTTAGCTGTTCTTTCACTGCCTTCAGTCAAACAAAGAAAACAGCATCGTCATAAGCCGTCAGTTCATTCTACAAAGTTCATCCTAAAATCCTAACCTGATGCAAGTTCTCCATCTTTTGTTATCTATAGAGCCTCAGGCCTACAGGTGCGTGTGAAGAAACGCTAACCTTAAAACTAAAGTGTATGTCTTGGGAGTGTGTGTAGTATGTGTGCTTATGTATATAAGTGCATGGATTAGTATGTGTCTGTGTGTCTGTCTGAAGCAGCTGGCTCCAGGCTGAGCTAGATGACTGACAGACTGCTATCCCTGCAGAGTACGTAAATAGGCCTTGTTGCCAGTGGGTACAGATTAACAAATCTCTTGCCTGCACGCAAACACATACACACACACTAGAGTTTCTAAGCGAGAAGATTCCCTTACACTTTCATAATTCACAACGGGCCATTGTGGGGATTCATATGAAGACAGTTCAGTCAGATCATACCATTTAAAACGTTAAAGGTCCCTGTTTGCATCCTTTGCATTAACAAAGACATTGGGAGAGTGAAAATTAAGGATTCTCACACTTTATTAAACATTAAGACTTTTCATGGACTTTCTTCAAATTCAAGCACTGATTTGAGACACAAATCAAGGTTTATTACTGTTGCAACACTGTTTAAACGTAAAGCTTAAACTTCTAACATGCCGCTAGTTAACCTGTATTCAGCTTCAGTCACTCATGTCCTCTCGTCACCATCTCAATTTACAAGACAGGTGACGTGTGAAAGAAGCAGGAGACACACATGCAGACATAAGAACATTGCCTATTTACTAACATGAAATATTTTTAAATATCAAAAGAATGAACATTTCTGTTCTGGCACAAAATATGTTCATTCAAGCACTTACAATTGCATGTCTGTTTTCCCCTGTTTTCAAAAGCTTCAAGGTCTTGATTCACTGCAACACACTTCAGTCCATCAGCAAATGTCTTAAAAAGAACAAAAAGACAGTGGTTAGATATATATACAAAACCATTCACAGAAGAAATGTGTAACACTGATTATACTGTTTCAGTGGCACCTGTCAAAGCATTAGGCAGCAAGTGAACAGTCAGTTCTCAAAAGTTATGTGTTACAATAAGGATCTGAGCCACTTTGACAGGAGCCAAGATTGTGATGGCTAGACAACTCAGGCTCAGAGCATCTGCATAATGACAGGTCTTGTTGGGTTCCTGGTATACATGAGTTAGTACCTACCAGAAGTGGTCTAAAGGAGGGTGTCTGGTGAACCAGCCAAAGTGTAATGCATGCTCAAGGCTCACTGATGCGCATAGGGAATGAACGCCATCCTGGTCTATCCCAAAGAACTACTGTAGCACAAAAAGTTAATTCTGGCTAGTGCACCACAGTCAGAGCTGTTTTGGCAGAATGTGGGTGGCATACACAATATAAGGCAGGAGATTTAAATGTTATGGCTTACCAGGTGTATTTATGGGTTGGTTTAGACATCCTGATCACCTTGCTGCATGTGGGTGTGATCCTGAGATGATCCCCAAAAAATGCTTACTGTGATTGCTTTTGCCAAAAATGTAGAAATCCGTATGGAAAGTTGGTCTCAAGGAGCAGCATGACTCTAGCTCTTTACAATTTATGTAAGTAGCAGCACCCGTTGAATAAGACCAATGCAGTGGCAAGCTTCACTAGCCAATATCATGTGACATAAATGTTCAAACTTAGCAACACCTGATATGCTAAATCAATACCACAGTCTTAGGAAGTACACCAAATTTTGTAATGTTCCACCCATGGGGACCATACAACTGATCCCTACAATTGTTGTGCAGATCAAACTGCACACTATAATGCAGTACATCTATTTTTTTGTAAAGAGTGATATTGAGTAGTCTTTTAAAAGTACCAACAAATATCTGAAGGCTGTAAAATGCTGTAAAATGGACGAGCCCTAATGGACTGTTTCTTGTTATGCCCAGCTCCAACTTCTAACACAGTGTGTGATGTAAGTTGTCTCTGCTAATCTGCGAATAGATTTTTAATTACCTTGATCAGGTAAGCTAATTGGCCAAACCCTCCCAGGACCCCCTTTGCAGTGCAGAAGCACAGAAGAACATTAAAAAGTCATTAACCCAGAGTTGCAGTGCTGCAGGCCTCAGAAATGATGATAAATAACCAAATCTCTTTGGTATTTTTATTTATCCAGATCAGAATATTAAAGTATTTACTGTACAGGAGAGAAGTGCTGACTGGTTTCAGTGTTACGCTAAGCTTTCAGCCTCTGTCCAACTCCTAGAGGTTCTACAATTGTGCCATCTAGTGGGAAAACGTTGTTATTACACCCATTATTACACCCACCCAAGGCTACAAAAAAAGATCTTAGAAGTTTATGCATTAAACTTTTATTTAAAAGTGTAAAAAGTCCCATTATACATTTATTTAAATTTGTAAAAAAAAAAATAAAAAAAAGTCTATTTGTAGAAAGAGTCACAGATTAGCCCTTCCTTACATATTTTACACAACACATGAGATTTAGAAAAGTACCTGTTTTTTGGTGAGTGAGATATTGCTCTATGTACTGCATGGGGTAAACATCAAAAACTGGATATCGGCTTGTGGAATGTGAGTTGTGTGACTAAAGGCTGTGGCTTTTTTTGTATGTGGTCCATGGTCGTAAGCAAACAAAGTGTGATAACTAAGTACAAAATAATTAAAATACAAACATAGTCTAAAAACATGTAAAAAAAAAAAAATTTTTTAGAGCAGTGCAACTTTTCTGTGTGTGTGTGTGTGTGTGTGTGTGTGTGTGTGTGTGTGTGTGTGTATGCCGCTCCTTGGGTCAAGCCGACTCTGCCTCAGACTCATCTTGTACCGGGGTCTCTCCTGGAACACACACACAGCTGGACAGTTTGTGAACTATTTGGACAAAATTGGAAAATGAAGAATGAACAATGGACATCACCATAACCTTATGTGGAGCATACATACAGTGGTGCTATCGAGGATATATACACCTGTATACTCACATTTAGGTACTGGCTGTTTGTGTATACTGATAATTACCACTTTTGAGGATCTTAGGCAATGTGACTGGGCAGTATTGTATGAAAATTTTGCTGGTTTGCAAAAAATTGCTGGTTTCTGCAGATACAGCCACCAAACCTTCACCCATGCAGTACTATAAACGTGTTAAAATTCTGAAAAGGAAATTCAGCTGCTTTAATATGAAAGGGACTATTTGTCATAGTGAACACACTCAAGCACCACAATGAAACGGGACCTCTGTATTTAACCCATCACATGTGCACATGTGGAGCAGCGGGCAGCTTTCAACAGCGCCCGGGGAGCAGTGTAGTGGGACGGTACCTTGCTCAAGGGTTACTTAGTGGTGCCTGGGCCAGGACTTGAACCTGCAAACCTTATGTTCCAAGGGCAATGTCCTAACCACAAGGGCACCACTGCTCACACTTGATTTTAGCCAAAAGGCAGAGAAGCGATGGCCCTATTGCTGACACAGGTATTTCACTGTAAACACACAGCTTCCATAGTAGCAGTAGAAAAGCACTGGCAGTAGAATGGGATGTCACTCGAACCTAAGTTAACCAAGCCCACCCAGCTCAAGTGTTGTCTTGGGGTATAAAGCCCCTCAGCACTGGGGTGTGGAGCAGTGGAACAGTGTTCTCCAAAGTGATGGAGCTCCAATATGTCTAGGATGAATTGGAGCTGAGTTTGTGATCCAGAGCTAATCAATCAACATCAGTACTTGAGCAAAAGAGCAGAGGCTGTAACTGCAGCATTGATTTCTGAAGAACAGGTGTGTACAAATTCTTGGACATACAGTGTATATGAAATAATAGTATAAGATAAGCTGAACCCATTTGTGTGCTCTGTTTGGGTAATGTGGGTACCACAGTGTTGTAACTTGAATGAATACACATGAAACTATAGAACAACGTTGGCTGAACTTACTGAAAAAAAGTAAAAAAAAAAAAAAAAAAAAAAAAAACTATTTTCCTGGCCTGCATATTTGGATAGCAGTCTTAAAGCAATAGCTTGGCACTAAAACCAAATTTACACACTTTTCCTCTTATCCCAGATGTAGTCAATCGGCCAAGACACATCTGGAGTCCAGATTTTGCTCCTTTACTTTAGAAATGCTATGAGGCTAATGTTGCTAGCACAGAATAGAGGTCAGTAGTAAAAAATGGTTGAGGTAATGCTTTACAAGGTAACAAAGTGTAACTACTACTTTTGGCATGTAATGTAAATAATTACCTATTCAAATAAAATAACACAATTATATTTAAATAAGCTTGTTACTCATTACTTTTGTTTTGTGTAAAAATATTAATGAACAAAAGCAATTCAGAATTGGTCAAAAATGTTCAGTTATTCCTTCTAAAGAATCACCCAAGTTCAAAGCATTCAAACTTACGCATTATTTGCGCACAGTGGTACTTGTACTGGCCTGGGATTTAAACCAGGTCACCGTTACACCACCACTGCTAGAGGAAAGCTAGGATAACAGTAGCTTAGAGCTCCCATACAACGTTATGTCAAGCTCCCACAAGTTAGCCAACATTTTCCAAGGGGTGTACTTATTTTGTCACATGACATTTCTGGTGTGTATACGATAATGCCTGATTCTCATATAGAAATCTGAACATCATGGTAAGCAGTGCACATTGTCTACAAAAAAAATAACACCATGTTCTTTCAGTGGCTGAGGGATAAATAAACAGCATGGCTCTCCTCCTCTGCTGGCTCGAGAGAGAAAGAGAGAGAGAGAGAGAGAGAGAGAGAGAGAGAGAGAAAGAGTCCACAGTGCAAACAATGTATTTTTTTACCCCCCCCCCCCTCTCTCTCTCTCTTTCCATTCATTCCTCTTGCTCCCTTCTTCCCTTAAGTAATAGATTTCTTAACATGATTAAACCATTATAACATACACACCCATCCCAGGCTGCATGCTCTTATATCCCGAGAAAAGCTAAAGCAAGGAAGGGATGGGGGGTTGGGAGGGGGCAACAAGACAACAACAGGCCCTTGTGTTTCAGGTCCTTTCAGTATGAAATTAAACTGTGGCAGTCCCTTGATGTTCATGTGGTGGATTTAATCTGTTTTTACCCTGCCAGTGTTTTGATGGGGTGAGAATATCTTGTCCTTGTTGTTGTACTGGTGAGAATGTATTAAATACATTGTATGACGTGTAATCTTTAAGTGTTTATGCGTGCACATTGAATCTGACCTGAACCGACTTAATAAACTGAACTTAGTTCAACTGAACTAAGTTCCTACTGAACTGAACCTAACTGAATTCCTATAGATTAAACTGAAATTAACTAAACTGAATTCATCTGAACCCATCAAACTGGGCTGAACTGTTCTGATCTGAGCCCTACTCAGCTGAGCTCCATTAATCTGAACTGAACTGACCTGAACCACCGTGCACTGAAATGAATTCACATTAGTTGACACTGAACTAAATTCATCTGAACTGAACTCACTTTAGGCTCCACAACTGAAAAGCTCTATCAAGCCACAGTGCATACGATCCATCATGCAGTCTGCTGTTACCTTTCATCAGCATCTCAACGGCTTTCCTGTCTGCTTTGATATAGAGAGCGGTCAAGAGAAAGAACAGTCCTCCCAAGACGCCGACAAACGGGCAGAAGAGAACGCTGTACTCCAGACTGCGGAACTTCCAGTCAGGAGAGTCAGGCTTGAACTTACTCAGTGCATCTGAAATCTAGACATGACACACACAGAAATTACAAGGTCATTATAGCCATGCGTTTCTCGGAGATGACCTACATCAATAATAATTATCATCATTAATAATTATATCTGGTGATCACCAGTCCAGGGTGTAACATATTTCTCAATGAAAGTTCATCAGCCCTATTGTATGGTTATAAACCTTCATTCCATATCATTTCCTTCCAATATCTCCACTTCCAGCAGAAGTGGAGATATTGTATTGAAAGTTTCTGTTGGGCGTACAGTCTCATTTTGTGAAAAAAAAGGCTTGGTTTTTTCGTTTCTTGACATCTAAACCAAGAGAATGAGTTTGGAAATTGTCAATACAAAGTGTAGATGTCAGTGTAATTCATTACATATGAGCCATATCATTAATTTTACACAGGTAAACTATAGAGAATATCGACAATTTGACCAGTGACAGTTTCACCATTTTTTTCCAATTTTTTCTTTGAAGAAGTTTGTATAAGATACAGAATAACTGGTTTTGAATGTAATATAGACATCGTTAGGACCTTTCTCAGGAACAAAATTAAGAAAAACTTAGAAAAATAATGATGAATGTGTATAAATCAAATGTGTTAAAATGTGCTCTTGGGTGTTCCCAGATTCTGGTTTTACCCAAGAATAAATTCCAAATAAGAAAACACTAATGAACAACAAACCCTTTGTGAAAACTGTGTAGATGGATTTTAAGAAGATTTTTCTCTTAAGAACTGTAGATGGGTTATGGGTTAAGGGATTGTTGACTTTCTGCAGTGCTACATATTTTCGCTAAACCTCCTAGTTGTATGCTTACAGCACCAAGGAGATAGGGACTTCCTGCATCCCCCAGTAGATGGCACACCATAATTTGTAAGGCCTCTGCTGTTGCCCTTCTAGTTGGTATAACAACATACTAAAACACATAGGAAAAGATGAAAAAAAGAGCCATTATCAGGTATTTCCAGAATATTTACTTCATGCATCATTACACATCAAAATGTTCAGTGTTCTTACCAGCAGGATATCAGCTAAAATGGCCCAGTTTAGTGAAAGCAGAGTCTCCCCAATTCCAATGCATGCTTAGATGATAAAACAAGTAAAGAAATTAGATGAAAATTTGTACTTTGATATATTGCACTTTTCTATACATTGCATTTTTGGATATTTGAGATCCTATATGGAAAAAAACATCCCATGTATTGCTACTAACCTTATTTCCAAAATAACAGCATGGTGCAAATGAATGCATATTTCATATAGGCTTCTAAAAGTGAGGATCAGTAGGAAAGCTACATATATAACAGTGAGCGTACATATGTTGCAGGAATGCTGGTGGATGCCAGAACAATGGCGATGAATAAGCAGGGTGAAGAGCTGAGCATGCCCACAGCGCAGATGAGCGGGTCAGCATTGGGCACTGTGTCTCTCAGCCTTCTGGAGATATGTGTGCCTATGCAAACCCCCACGATGCCCGTTACCACTGTGATGGCCCCAAAAATATAACTGTGGCAGTGGGGAGAAAGAGAGAGAGAGAGAGAGAGAGAGAGAGGGGAGAGAGAGAAGAAATTGTATAATAAGAAAAGGCAGCATTCGGCACAGACCCAATCCCTATCAATGTGAAATCAGAATCTTTTTTTTCTCCAAAGCAAATATTTGATTATTAGCCCGATTTGAGCTGGATAAGCTTAACCAGAGGAAGTCTGGTAATGTACTTTGTCAGGGATTTCCCAGAATTAGTCCAGCTGAGAACGTCACAGCCCATAACCACCATTAAGATTCTAATTAAACAGGCCCAAGCAAACAAGCAACAACAATTGTTAATACCAGACATAACAGTACTAGGCTAATAATGTGGCTCATTTAGCTCACCAAATACCACCTAACAAGACACCACACTGCCTTGTGTGAGGTAGTTTCAAGGCATTTCATTGTTCATTGGAAAATGAAATAATTAAAGTAATAATAATGATCTATATTCAATCTATATATGAGCTATATACAAAACCTTTTAATCATGAATGAAAGAAAAAACAACGCAGCTATACACAGTAAGCAATTACAGATGACAAACATGACACAAAATGTTAAAAAAACAGACAAAAACTGTTATGCTGCTATGCTACTACTACAAGTACAATCATATCTGGGAAATGTATTTCTGGTTTCTAGTAATTCTAGTATTCTAGTATTTCTAGTTTGTCTGCTTTTGTCTCTTACAACACATGCACTCATTTAGCTAAGACACCTTTGTTGTCTAAACCTTCATTACTACAGTCTGGAGCAATGGGGCTAACAAATAGTAAATGCTTATACCCAACAATTAGCACTGTGCAAAAAGTCCTTACAAATAGTCTTGATTATGCTGTTTCTGACACTATTTGACAAACTGCTATCTATACAAGTTGGCAAAAATGATATTTGCAATTACTAGCATAGTGTCCCAGTTTCCTGTCCCTGGCTCCGCCTTCTCTAGTCTCCTCCCATGTTTCCTCTCAAGCCCCACATTATTATTAGTCTTTCCTCTGGTGTCTAGTTTGCATTTGTGCATTAGTTTGCTTACAGCCCGTATTTTTTAAAATAAAGGTATGTCCTGCCTCAACACTTCCAGATTGTGGCAAACAGTGCCAGCAGCTGTCTTGTTTTTCTTGCACAACATGTAAATAGATAAATGTATGTCATACAGTGTCAGAAACCACCATAGCAGAGTTTGAAGCATGCCAATTGTTCAATATCCAGCAAATACAGTCTGCTAATACCCCCTAGCTGCATTAGCTTTAAAGCAAAACTACATTTCTGTCATGTTCCACTCAAATGGAACATGCCAGTGCTGTGTATAGATAAGAAGGCAAAGGTCATTGCTGCTGTACCTGTCAGAAGGGTCACAGGGCTCTTTCTCACAGGGGGCTGTGATGCCCTGTATGACGCGAGCACGGGACAGAAAGGTGGGTGTCCAAAAGGCCAAAGCCCCTGTGACGAAAGCCATGGCAGTCACTCCTAAAGAGGACCACACGAAGCTTCGGCTGAAGAAAGAAACACATAAACACATATTGGCTAGGACTGCTGCTAAATAGAATAAAGAGGAACAATTCTTCTTTTAAAAAAAAAGGTAACGTTGTGTGGTCCCATTAAGGTAGACTCAGTTTATGTTCAAAAATCATTCTTCTTATCAGCAGATACAAAGATATGGAATGGTTTGACCTAAACCCAGCAAAGCCAATGTTTTGGTTTTCTTATATTAAGCATTTTACAGTACTTTACTGCTATGGCTTATTAACTGAATTATCCACCATTTTTTGGGAGGGGGTGGGGGGTGTCAAATAATATCTGGATATGTTCTGCTGCTAAAGTCAACACTCCAAGGGCTCATTTCACTTTACTCAAGCTAGAAAGTTTATGCAGAATTCCATAAGATGCTTCCTGGGGAAAAAACTGCAAAGCCAAGTGTTTGAGGGCATAATACAGCAAAACCAGATATAAAAGGGGGCGAGCTTGAGGTTTTGTCACCCCATGTACTACAAATGAAACTGGTGTTACATAGTCCTATGCTGAAAATGCAACCATACTTTACCTGGGGTTTTAATGAAAATATCAATATTTATTGATAATTTTGTCACAGACACATGGAAAACAGCCATTTTACTCACTTTCTGAGAAGATATTTGATGTCCTCCCAGTAAGTTGTGTGCCCGATGTTTGCTGCTCCTTGACTTTCAGATGCTCCTCGTGGTGGGTTTGGGATGAAGAACACCAGCAGCAAGAAGCCCAGTCCACCCAGAATGGGGTTGAGCTGCAGTACAACCAGCACTTCTGTTAACTATTGTGTCCAGCTTTAGATTTGGTCTAGGGGTGCACTAGATCCTGGGGAACTAACACCCTGCAGAGTTTAGTTCCAACCCAAATCTATGTGTTCAAGACCATCTGAGTATGAGAGTCAGGTGTATAAAAACTAAGCCCTCTATGGGGATCAATTGGTAGAACCTGGGTACTTCTGATTTATATCTTGGCAGAGATATAGCGTTAATATAAAGTCAAGAAGGGTCTGAGAGTTGAGTAAAGGTTGTTTCTGGATCAAGTAAAATGGCAGCTCAGTTTGGTTAACCTATTGTTTTACAGCAAATTCCAAATCCCAAAAATCTCAAATGTGTTTCAGACCTTAAAATTCAGTGTGAATCAGAAACCAACCAAAAATGATGGGAAATTGCTTAAGATTCCTAAGGAGGAATTGCAAGGCCAAGTGTTTGAGAGCATAAGACCAGTAATTAAATGGAATAGATAAAGGGCACAAAGCTTTGTTACCCCCTTTGTTGCAAATGGAAACAGTTATGAGGCTATACTGATACTGGTCATGATAATGCTGGGAGAAGAAGATACAACATGATTTTAAGTGAACATTACAGTTGGGAAAAAGTCATTCAATTTTGTTGGAAGCTTACAGAAAAAACATTTTTGATCTGGATGTTCAGCTAATTTCCAGAGTTAAAGGAACAGTTCTGCAAACTTCAAATTTACAGACTTACCCTTTGTGTAGTCAATCAACAAGGACATGCTTAAAGTCCAGATTTTCTTTTTTAGTATAGAACTACAGCTGCAAGGCTGGTGTAGCAAACACATTAACTCAGTAGTCATCTAAATTACCCAATTTGTTTTTGTAAAATACAGTATATCATCAAAACTTTTGTCAACCCATGTAAACTGCAAGCAGTTCTTCACTAAAGTGGCAAAAACCTGCTTATGTGGTTTAAGATGCAGTATGAGTTTAAAAACCAAACTTCACCACTACAGGCAACCATTTCCGACAACGTGAGGGTTGCTATTAACAAAGAAACCTTAAGGCACATCAACAAGTCTGCACCTCATTAATGAAGGTCTGGATGTAGTTTGAATTTGGGCTCTTTGGGTAATCATTAAATTGTTGTCTTTGTTAGTAATGTAGGCTTCAGGGCTGCAGTCCCATACTAAAGAAGTGGTTGATTGTCCACACATTAGGTAAGTGGAAAAACTGGAACTTTTGAACTAATTCTCTAAAGCGTAAAGACCATCCTATTATGCTTCAAACTCAGTGTAATGCTTTACTGTTTAATATGTTTGGCACAAGCAGACATTTAATTTGCATAACCATTCTTTGTTGCCTGACTTCCCAAGATTTAAGAAAAACAGGGTCTTACCCTGAGGGCCCAACGCCAGTCCCCCGTAGCCTGTGTAATTTTTGCTCCCAGGATGTAGCCAAGACCACTTAGATAAGGGGAAATTTAAGCAAAGAAGAGAGGGATCATTCATCCAAATGCCACACAACAACCTGCGATATACAGCACAGTATATTTGTATGTCACATAAGAGAGATAGATATGAGGGGTACAATTTAGGACTTGTCTGAATAGCATCTCTTAGGCTTCGAATACTTTTTGGTGTTTCTGAATGTGTCTCCTAAAACTTTTTGTGTGCTCCTTGCTCATCTTATTGTTTTACTAAAACTAAAATATTCACGTTTTTAAAAGTCTGAGACATTTAGATTCCTTTTAACAAAGATGCAAAGAGAAGTATTATGTCAGGGCTGTATGCTCAGCTAAGGAGATGTGAATCTGACTGGATTTATGTTGAGCTAGACAGCAGCAATGATACAGAAGTATGTTTAAGACCAAAATCTTCTAAAATCTTTGTTTAGCGACATTTTTTCAGCATCAGATTAGCTGCTTTACCAAAAAAAATTAATGCTTCTTAAGTTAATTGCTAATGTAATGCTACAAGTTCATTAACATCATCTTTATGATCAATTATTATCAATTTTATACTAAATTAAAACATTTTAGTGATAAGCTGTGCTGCTGTTTCTTAAAGATGGGCTACCCAAATACTAAATATTAAACAAATAGCATTTAATAAACTAAACTTCAATATTTAAACTATTCAGGACATCTTTTCCTTTGGTGTTTTGCTTATGTGTAAGGCCTTACCTTCCCACAGGGATAAAGATATAGAAGAAGGAGATCATGAGTGTTCTTTTGGTGCCAGTGAACAGGTCTCCAATAATGGTAGGAGCAATGGTGACATAACTAGCCTCTCCAGTGCCGACCAGAGCTCGCATCAGGACCAGCAACCAAAAGTACTAAAACCAGAAACATGAGATTTTGTTGTTATTGACAGAGAAATGCAAAGAGATCTTATAAAATTTAACAGAAGAAAGTGACAGGAAAGGAGAGAAAGGAGGTAAAGAGGGATTTTAGATAAAATTGTAATGCTTCTGATTATTCTGTTTTGTTATTGAGTGATCTCAAAACCTATAAAAAGCAATCCACAAGCAACAAGAACATTCCATGAAGCTGTAGAAGTTATGATAAAGTTAATACACAGAATTCTTGTTTATAAATTATTAAAAACAGATAATTTGGTTGTTAATAAATCCATGTTTTTCTAAATGTAAATATTGTTTTATTTATTAATTATTTATTACTTACTTTATTTATTATTTATTTATAACTGTCAGGTATCTAAACAATATTTATAATCACACTGTATGGTTGTTTCTAATTTTAATTTAAAAAATGTACCAATAAATCGACTTAGTAATTAGTTTGCAATGTGAATAAAAATCAGTGCATCCAAATGTCATTATAATGCTGTGCATTACAATCTTTACACTTGCATCCTCCACATGGGGGCATTATTAGCACTAAAATATCTATTGTGTGGCTCATTGAAAGAGAGGAAACCAGCTGCTATCATAAATAAAATATGATTACTCTATTATTCAGCAAAACAATCACTGCATTGCCATAGTGTCAACATGAGACGTTTGCCAGGAATACAACTACAATATCATTTCAGATGTTTTGGCCACATATTAAAGGTACATTTCCCCATTTCAGAGGATGTGATTTACACAACAGCTGCACAGTGCTTGCTTAAGTAGAAGTGCACCAAGAATAGAGTTGCAGTACCGCTTCGGTGATGAAAGAACTGCACAGTGTTGTTGCAATCCAGACAATCATCCCGACCACCATAATCAGCTTCCGATTGTAGCGGTCCCCAAGGTAGCCAAAGACCGGTGCCAACAGCATGAAACTGCAGATGAAAACTATAAACGTGTAAACATTGTATAGCGCAATGTCAGCATCCATTCATGACCATGAGATAATCCATTTTTTAAATTTACACTGTAGAGCTGGGAGCTAAAAGCAGATCTTATCGCACATCATGTGACTCATGTGACTGTTTTACTCTAAAACTGGCTCTGTGGGTGATTGTCTAAGGTCACAGCCTGTGTACATTTCGACTTCAAGATCTTAGCATTAGGCCAGGGGTTCTCAAATCCAGATCTTGAATCCAGATTCCGGTCCTGGATTTTGTAATCACCAGTAGTTACTTCAAATGATTTCCTTATTGCATGTAATATCACAAGTGACATCATGATTCAGCTGTGGTTCTTGACTGAAGACTGGCTAGGAGTGGGTATGGCTAACTGTTGGCTAGCTTCACTGCGGCATGAGACTGGATGATTCAGACAGTGGAAGCAACCAGGACAATGCTGTTCGGTTCAGGACCTTGCATAAGCAAACTCCACTCAGTAAAATGTTGTCTTTGTCAAGGCATTATGGCAGATAAGTTTGTTTGCTAATAAGACATATGTCAACCTAGCATATTTGTGGACTGTGAACTGTGTCAACAGGAAGTGGTCTTATTGAGGTAAAAGATAGTAATCCTAGCTTCCCTTTCGTAATCGCTCTTGATGAACAATTTACATACAGTGCCCAGTTCTGTGCCTATTAGGTTGTGAAGTCTTGCAGAGGTAGAGCTGGCTACAATAGCAATCTTCCAGACAAGTGTAACCCATTATACAATTAAACTTTTAACATCCGATCATACTCTATGGCATGTATTAAACATTAAATTGACCTCAATTTTAAAAATCGAGGTGCCTAAAGTAAAAAAATCTAAGTGACTTTTAAATAGAAGGGTTCATTATTAAGGCATGAATGCTTGGTTTTTTGGTCAAACAGATTGCTACACTGGCTAGATTTTTGATAGAAACTGACTAAAGTGATATCGGCATTTAGATCTATTGCAAAATTTAATAAAACTGGTTGAAAGTGCTCAATGACTGTAATGCATATGCATTGGTGTGATTTGTAAGGAAAAACAAAAAAGCACTTGCTGCTTGTGTGACTGAGAATGCTCATGCAGGATGTGATCAGATAGTGTCAGCAAGATCAGTCTAATCTCTACACAGAGATGGATATTATAGTAGAACTGTAAAATATAAACCCTTTTTTAAAAAGATGAATGAGCATCTGAGACCTGAGTGGAATATAAACCAATGATAAAAAGTGGTATGATCAGAAGAGTCATCCTTAGAGAGGGAGAGTGAATGTGTGGCCGACACAGAGAGAATTGTAAAAACCTGATTGCTCCACCCCTACTATGAGGTTCACAAGAGCCACTGCAACAATTATTCTGACTAATTATCTTCACCCTATGTTGTAACATTTCTATACTGATGGGGATGGTCTCTTCCAGGATGATAATGCCACAGTGCATGAGAGGTAAATAATGACCTTATGCCATGGCTTCTGTGGAAGATTTTGGCCTGACTTGGTCTCACTGTCTACCACCATCACCAAAAAAAAACATTTGGATGAATACAGTTGTATGCAAAAGTCTGGGTGCCCCATGTCAAATGACATGTTTTGTTGATCTTCTAAGCTAAAGTAAGTACACACTGTGTGTGGAGAACACCCTTTTGCCCATTGTAACATGCACCATTTGACCTATGACCCTTTTTGTTTTTTCCTTTAATTTGCCTCCCATCGCTATATACTGTTCACAAAAACTGTGAATGGCATCATCATCACAGCAAGACAAGAGTTTTGAATCAGTGGGAGTGGTGGTGTATGTTGTTATTGATTGGATGCATCTGCTTTTCAACCATCATAAACTAGCATGCCAGCTATAAAAGTTCTTGGTACTTTAAAGCTGATACCTGTCTGTAGTAGGCCAGATGTGCTGTCACTAATGACAAAGAACCTCTGGATGCTAGGCAGAACTCCTGCAATACAGACACAACAAAGGCATTTTACTGTAAAAGGGGCTTTCCCACTACTACGCTTTCTTTAGCTATTTAAGGGGGGCTGGCCTACTCGCCTGCAATTGTGTAGCGGTCCATATAGTTGAGCAGATTCATGTAGCAGAGCACAGCCACAGCCACATAGGCTTGTTTGGGTGGAATGACGGTTTGGTTGGTTTCCGCAGAGGATGAGATGTTATCTTCAGGTTCGGTGGATATGGAGCCATAGTGATGGCTCCCACTCATATATGAGCTCAAATGCACTTTTTCTCTAGGCTGGGTTGACGGTATGGAGGTCTCTCTCTCCATGATGGCCAATGGTCGTCTGCTAGAGGCAAAACATTTACAAAGCTAAAACCAAGTTGAAATGCATTACATTGACACTAGACCTCAACTGTCCCGAAGGGTGTTAGATAAGCAGGATGTGGCAGTCCCCCTGTTCAATCACACCTAATTCAGCTCAGCAGGCTTAGTAGGTGTACTTCAGCAAGGAAATCAGCGTTTGTCCTCCAGGACCAAACATCCCTAGAGACACCACCTTTATGACATGATTACATAAGCAGTGATTTCAGACTGTTGTTTCTTTATCCACAATGGGATAATTGTGCATTGACCTCAGAAATACTTCCCTGTTTGTTGCTAATGTCAAAATGTGTTTGATAATTAATTTTTCCATGTTAAGAGCCTAAAGTAAAATGTTGAAAATGCAGACGGAGATGGAAAAAGACAAAGCAACATAAGTGCAAGTAAAGAAGGTTGGCACTGGGTAGGTTTCGAATCCAGATTTTAAAAATGTATTTTATAAAATTACACAATTATTTTAACTAAATACTTAAAATTAGAAATTGAAAAGGAAATTAAGAATTTAATAAGTTGTGCATCGTATAAAAATATGTTTTCTCATTGAGTGAGTGGGTGGGATTTTGAGGGGGTGAGGTTATGATAATATAATCATCCTCACAGTCTAACCTCTTCCTACAGGCCACACTTTTTGTAGCCCCTGCCTAAACCAACCTCTCTGAGGGGATTTCCTCCTTGATATTGACTGGGGGTACCATTAGTGCAGAAATGAGCTAATCTCACCTGTTTTAGTTAGAATAGCAAGGGAGACGTGTGTGAGATACCTGTGTGAATTATAATCTGACCTTACAGTAGCATTACTAACCATGTTTTATATAATAGCTTAAGCTGGGCCATCACACAAATCTTATTTATTCCACTAGAAGAGCCACCACAAGCACTGTGCACCAGCCATCTATAATGTTTACATCAGCAATGTCATAATGGGAAATTCAGTCTCTCTCCAAATCTCATTACAATGGATGACTAAATGGGGACACCTTGCAGTGCAATCCAAAGCTGACAAATAATGCCAAAAAAGGCTACAGAAAAAGGCTCACTGAGGGGCAAAATTTGCATAATTTAATGGGTTAGATGTAAACATGGCTTAACATGGTTCTAGAGAAGGGGTGAGCCTGGAGGGCTGGTGTCCAACTCGACTGTTGACTATCAGGGAAACTAACAAACTGTGCTGGACACCCACTTTCCAGGACCAGAGCTGCCCACCCCTGATCTAGAGGAATTTACAGTCAGAATTGTTGACAACGGTGGTGACAGGAACCAGAATAGTTTGATGCCCCTAACATCTGTCTTATATAAATATATTAGATTTATTATATAAATCATTATTAATTCATCTCCTTCTGGGACATTGTTTTAGATCGTTTTGGCAAAGTTTTAGCCTAAACCATATATTTTTTACATTCCCAGCAGAGAGGCCCATGCAGGGCATTGTACTATTCCAGTGACATTATAAGAATTATTTGTTACAATGTGGTTAAAAAATGACACTTGTTAAATTTATATAGCACATATCACCTCTGCTCTAGTGAAATACACTCTGTCATAAAATGGCATGTCATCTGTTTGTTGTTTAAATGTTTAACTAAAAACAGGCCTGAGCAGGTATCCAATTCGATGGCTGTCAGTGATCGTGCCAGTGACAATCTGGAGACGTTCCTGACCCCAAGTGCCAGTGAGAAGGCACAACAATGCTGCGGTTGTGGCCATAAAACAACAACACAATAGCATGCGCTTGTTTCGCCTTGGCTCAGCAAAGAATACAAGAGGTCTTTGAGACATGGAGATGGTCATGGAGGTTCAAGTGAATGTCAGTTTGAGCTTAAGATTTAGAATTTTCTAATTAGTCAGTTCCAACTGAATATGACTAATTGATTACTGAACACTCCATTTACAGAATACTCAGACAATGATGCATCATATACAGGTACCTTCAACTGCTGGCTGACAAGTGGTTTATGTTGGCCTGGAGGTGGTCCTGGTTTCTTCCACAGTTCAATCCATGGCCTCTTCTTTTGGATCTTCTCTGTTGTCCTGATGGCTTGGAGCTGTGGGTATGACTGGCCTGCACTGGCAAACTGTGGGAGATGTCTGTAAGTTTTTAAACTACCAGGCTGCCAAGTGAGAACTGAGCCCTGCCCCTCCCCTCTCTCTCTCTCTCTCTCTCTCTCTCTCTTTCTCTTTCTGTCCTAGCTGGTCACACGCTTGCAAACAGTTCCTCCTTGTGACGCAATGTGCACCAGAAGCCAACTGCATTCCCCCACCCCTCTCTTAGCACTCTTAGCTGTAGGCCACCCAGGCCTACCACATAGCCTTTATATCTTTTCATCAAAGAAACAACACGAAAAACACAACAGAAAGTACCACTGATGTTGTCACTTGTCGTAAATCATTCATGTTCAAATGTAGCCCTGGACTGTGAAGCATTTTCAGCTTTAAAACACAAAATGGTTCAGTCTAGGACTAGAGTTTTTGCTCAGTTCTACTGAGCAGTCTACACTGCCAACTGGCAAGTGATATCAAAACACATCAGAGCTCGAAAACCTTTTACCTCTAGGCTAAGGGTCTCTAGGAATTAGAGTAGGCAAACTGCAGCCAGGCTTTTAAAAGTGCCTGCTTTGTGCTGTTATGATATAATTCATAGTGTCGTACCAAGATAAGTCATGATGTAACCAAAAAAAAAACAACAAAAAAAACACAATGCCTTAAGATCCATTGTGAAACTGCTAATACAAACTGTCCATGCTCATATTATCTTTTGATAGTTCACGAGGACTGACCAACACATAAAATGAAGCCACCTTACCACTTCCCATATCTGAGATCAGTGCAGTGCTGTGAAAAAATATGTGTTCCTCTATTTTTGTTTCTTTGCAATACATCAGTGTTTCTGATCTCCAAATTAAATATAAAACAATGGACATCCTGATTAAACACAACAGACAGTTTTTTAATTATCTTAAATTATCTAACCCTAACCTTAATCCTAGATCAAAAATTTACCTACACCTGTTTTACCCATGTGAAAAATGCCCCTTAGACACTCAGTCAAACAATTAACAAACTGAATTGAAAGAATTCAGTTAGACTAGCCAAGCCCAATATTGGCTGCTGCTAGCACTGTTGAACCTAGACATCACTTAAATACAACCTTTCCAGCAATGTGATGCTCCCTTAAAGGTCTCAGCATACACCTAACAATGCCTCGATGAAAAGAAATTCCAGAAGACCTAAGAAAGAAAGTCAACTATGCCAGTTAGGAAATGGTTACAAATGAATCTCTCAAGCCCAGGAGTTGCCAGCCTAGCAAAATTACTGCAAGAATGCATAGAAAACTCATTCAAGAAGTAACAAAAGAACCCAAAAGAATGTGTAAGGAACTGCAGGCCTCACTCAGCTCAGTTAATGTCAGTGTTTATGATTCACCATTAGAAAAACACTGGACAAAAGTGGCATCCATGTGTGAGAGGCAAAGAAAAACCATTGCTAAGCAAGCGGATCTAAAAGCTTGTCTAATATTTAACAAGAAAATAATAATATGTTATACAGTTATATAACATCTTAAACAATCCCAAGGTTGCGTTTGTCAAAACACCTTGATTACTTGAGAGTAGAGGTTTTCTGAAGGCATGGGTCCTGTTATATGGAATGTAAAACTAATACAGCCTTTCACAATAAGAAAATCATGCCCACAATCAAACGTAGTTGTGGTAGTGTGATGTTCTGCAGAGGTTTTGCTGATTTAGGGCTGCGGAGATTTACCATATTTGAAGAACCAATGAATTCAGGTCATAAACAGTAGCTACTAAAGGAAAATTCCCACTTACCATCTGAATCTCAAGCACAGTGTGGTTATGCAGCAGACATATTATAAGTGAAAGGGACTATTTGTCATTGTGAACACACTCAAGCACCACAATGAAATTTGACCTCTGCATTTAACCCATCACATGTGTACATGTAGCGCAGTGAGCAGCTATCAACAGCACCCAGGGAGCAGTGTAGCAGGACAGTACCTTGCTCAACGGTACTCTGATTACAATTAAGAATTTGGAGTGGCCTAGTCAAAGTCCTGACCTGAAGCCCATTGGGTGGCAGGACCTGAAATGGAAAATTTCAAGATAAAGTAAATAACTTTTCATGGCACTGTATGTGTATTTTATTGTTTTGGTTTATTATAACGGTTCACTTTAACACACCCACAGAAAAGGGCCAGTTGTGTGCAATACTGAAAAAGTGGCTTTAAGCCTGGGCTTACAGAAGCTGTAATCGAACCAATTATGATTGCAGAGCATGCAGGGAAGCCAGTAATGTTCTCCCGTTTCTCTGTAAAATGGTTGAACCATGTCAGCTGCAGAAGAGCAAGCAATCATACATCATCAGTAGCAATTTCCCTCCTTGTTTTCCTGTGGCTCTGTTTAAACTAACAAGAGGCAAAGTTTCAGTTTGTGAAATGGCTGTTTACCCAACAGTCAATGTCACAGTGTCGAAAGAGAAACTTCTTCCCCTGCTTATCTCTAAACTGTGATACAAATGTAATTTTAGTAAAACGTTATGCTCTAAGACGCCCTAGAACCTCATATATATGCTTTAGCCACACAGTCTCTTGCTTATTTGTAGATGTATGAACAGAAAAATGAAAGCTTGGTGAATAGGAAACTTGGTGATTTTTGTTTAATGAGAAATCTTTCATAAGAGGCTTGAATCAGAAGCCTAGTCTCCACCTAGTGGGAAAAAAAAGAGTAAGCCCGTTTCCCTAATAAAAAACTGCAAATTCAGCATTATCACTGCAGCGACAAAGTCTGACAAAATTCTACATTTTGTTTAGATTTGGGTTTGTTTTAGTCAACCTAATGTCTACATTATCCTTTAAAGCCTTATTACAGCTCTCTTGTTTTGGTATTTGTAAGTTTTCTTTTATCATAAATAATTCGAGTTATTTTTGGTGCTATAGTTCCATTACTTCAGTTACTTTTACTCATTGTACCTTTTACTCTGTCATAAGTCTAGAATTCTAGCGTAGTTAGTATTACTATTTTATTTTATTTACTTTTCAAGGCCTTACAACCTCTTATCTACCAAAATGCATTTTAAAACATTTTAAGCCAAAATGTATTTTAAAAATGACCATAAAACAGTGTCCCAAGCGTCACAGTTTTATCTAATGACTTATTGTAGAGGTGGCTTTTAAAGGCATAAAATGCTGCAG
>JBBPDA010161953.1:0-18338 GCA_037974385.1 Arnoldichthys spilopterus | reverse complement strand
CACACACACACACACACACACACACACACACACACACACACACACACACACACACACACACACACACACACAGCCACCATGAGGCCCAGTATTGGAATTACTCAGTACAAATACAGTAATAACTTAGCAGTGCAGTTATGCACATAGATTAACAACACTAAGACCATTAACACAATGACAACATTCTGTCAAAGACAATAATAATATACATGACTGTCATAAGTGCTTATGCAACCTTAGACGTTAAAATAATTTTGGTTTCTACTTCCTAAATAGTGAAGAAAGGCATATTTAGTGTGCTCAATCTGCCTCCACCAAGGTAGAACCTGGGTTTAATGTGTAATCTGCAGGACTTTGTTGGTTTCAGGAATCATTTAGTGTGTCTACTGCTAAACACAACTGAGCTGTTTTAGGTGTGGTTTTGGCTTAGCCTGAGGTATGAATTAGAGAAATAGGACTGGATGGTGAATGATGCAAACATGCAGTTTATGTAAATGCAAGACTCACATTGTTTGCACGGTTCATGGACCTGCTCTCTGAAGCACCCTCTTCATCAGGAAACATCTTCTCCAGCAGCAAAAAGAACAGCATACCCATAACCACCCATAGCCCTTGGGTACGGTAGTGTTTCTGGCTTCCATCTAACCAGCAGACACACATACACATATCATTCCGCTGACATGAAATTCAGGAATTCAAAAAGACTGACGCATGCACCACCTGCCAGATCAGTACAAACAGCTCAAAGAAAAATGTGACTGGATGGAAACTCCGCCCAGTCAAAGTTTAACTGTTTGTTGGTAGTCTGTGATAAAGGCACTAAAATCTTCTACTACCATGCCAAGAAAGCTTGGCAAACAAACACTGGTCACCAGTGCTGAAAAAGAAAATTACAGTATTCCTACCACATGTTGCAACTGCAAAACAAAGTGGATCATAAAACAACTTAATGCAGACCAATAATTAACTTTATTTTATCCAAAATTGTGTCCGTTTTCATCAAAACACCCACAGAAAATATGATATTGCTCAGCATGCTCAAAGCACACAGTGAAAGGGGCTGATTTGCATATTGTTGCCCATGTCAATATATAAATTGTAAAAACAGAAACTGCAGTAACAATTAACATAAAATAGGTTGTGCAAACTCACTGATCAGAAAAGAGCATCATGTGTTCACTTTGCTTTAATGCCAACCATGGCATGAATAAAACCATCATTAATACAGGACAACAAAAGAACAGGGGAAGTAAAAAGACACCTGTGAGAATAAAGGATAAAAGACCAGGTGGATAAATAGATGCATTTCAAAACCATGTTTGGGTGGAGGCAAAGCAGGGTGAGATTACAGAAAAAAGAGATACACAGAAGGAAAAGAAGAGATACGGGTGACATAAAAAGTTAAAAGCATGAGGATCTTGGAAGTGACAACAAAGTGACAAAAAAGGGACAACAAGTCTTACCACTGCTGCATGTATGAGCCCAGGCCTCCGGTAGGAGGTGGAGGAAGACGTCCCCAAGGAGTCCACCAATCGCAAAACTTAGCAGCTTCTTAAGCTTTTGACAACCAGCTGCAGAAAAAGAAGTCGTCACTGTTAGCTTGAGCTTTTAGCCATTCATATTAGCTTTTGGCCTAAAATACCCCATACACCCTTCCATTGCAACATCCCTTGAGGCTTGAGCTAGTTAAAGAAGTCAAACAATAACAACTGTAACAGTAAACCACTGATTCTGGCATGAGGTATCAGGAGAAATGCATTATGCACTTTAGAATTCAATGCCGATAGGATCCCTCGAACAACAGCTTAGAACAAGAAGAAACCTTAGGTGCTCATTTGATGGAACATGAGGTACTGAATAGACTTGAAGCTGATTAATAACCACTTCATGTTTTTCTTAGTACCAATGAATAAGTAATTCAGTGACTTACAGCAAGTGGCATATTTTATCCCCTATGGCACAGGGCACACCCAGAATGCCATAATTACTAGGGCCTTAACCATTATACCCACTGCATATTGCTTTTCCAGGTCAAACTTAGATCTTCCACTTGACTCATACAATTTCCTCAATGGAACAAGACCGGACAAACTATTTCTGTACACCTTTTAGAAAACTCAACTGCATCATGCTACTTCCCAACAAAAGTACTTAAACATTAAGAACAATGCTGCATAAACTGAATCTAATAAAGAACACTGGTTTCTAAAAGGGCAAGCACTTAATTTCTTCTTATGAACAACTCTTACGAATTTGGGCAAGCCTGAACAGGTGTGGATATTGTTTAATCTCATGTATTTTCCAA
Organism: Arnoldichthys spilopterus; assembly: GCA_037974385.1. Classification (NCBI taxonomy): domain Eukaryota; kingdom Metazoa; phylum Chordata; class Actinopteri; order Characiformes; family Lepidarchidae; genus Arnoldichthys; species Arnoldichthys spilopterus. The sequence goes on along the minus strand of JBBPDA010161953.1, from coordinate 16,033 downwards.
CTGACTTCAAGATTTTGTCCATAAGCCACTCCTGGTACTGGACGTCACGTCAAGACTCAAATTAAAGATCTTAAAATATTATCATTCATTATTCATGTCAGCAATGGCAACTGATTACATAACACAATCACTCTTTACATATACAAGTTCAATGACATGTCTTAGCTAAACATCAGCTTAATGAATTGCATACACATGCATTTTACAAACCCCCATTTCCACAAAAGTTGGGATTTTTCATAAACTACAATAGAAACAGTAATGTGTCAGCTCTCACACTTCCACAGATTAAAGTTTAAAGAAAAGACTTCCAGTGTAATCACTAATCAACTTAAATGTATTTTGTAAATATAAACAAATTTGATGCCTGCAACACACTTCAAAAAGTTGGGACAGAGGTGTGTTTATCACAAGATTACATCATATTTTCCTTTAATTACACTGTTTAATCATTTGGGAACTGAGGAGATTAGGTGTTGCAGTTCTGCAAGTGGAATTCTTGCCCATTCTTGCTTCATACAAGACTTCAGCTGTTTCAACAGTTTGTGGTCATTGTTGTCGGATTCTCCACTTCATGAAGCTCCAAACACTTTTAATAGTAGACATATCTGGATTTCTGGCAGGTCAGCCAAGCACACACACTCAATGTCTACAAAGTCATGCTTGCTGAAATAACCATGGACTTCACCGGAAAAGATGCCACTTGATGGGAGAATATGTCTCTATAAAATCCCAAAATACACCTCTACGTCAATGGGACATTTACACCCATGCCGTGGGCATGGAGCCTTTTGGTGTTTTTTTTCCCTTCTTATAGCCACTCATGATCCCCAACTCACCTGTTTATTATGTAATGTTTCAAAAAAGGCATACCTTGAATATTCTCTAAAGATTTCACTTTTATTCTGTCTCATCTTTGTGTTGGAGGTGTTAAATGCTACATTTATTTATATTTACAAAATAAATCAGCTAAATAAAAGTTTAAGAGAATTGACAAATCACACATTTGTTGCACTTTAGGACAAATCCCAACCTCTCCTGAAACAGGGTTTGTACAACTAAAAACTGCAACATTTTTTTAAAGATTCTTATTCAGTCCTGCACATTTAAGACTACAGTAGCTAACAGACTTTCACTCTTTTCAGAATTTTATAAATGTTGCTAATTGTCTGACAAGAACATCAACAACTAACACATTTTTGGTTTCTGTTCTTGGGTGGTATCTCACTGAAAAGTTTAAAGATTCTACAACTTCTGTGAGGAAATGGGAGCAAATGGACCCAGAATTAGTTTTATGCTGTTTACAGACGTGTTTCACAAAACAAAGCAGGTTTGAAAACTACAGGAAGAATCAATGAACTAAAGTATACAAAAAAACTTGGTGTGTAACAAGAGTTTTGATGTGCAATTTACAATTCACATGTAGTTAGTCATATCACTCCCAATATTCACCCAGTGGATGGATATATATAATAAATATGTATATATAATTGCTGATTGCTCATTAACTGTAGAAATCTGTGGGGAAAAAAACCTTACTGGCAGTTTTTTTTTTCTGGAAGAGTAAAGCTGTCAGTGTATTTTAGCCCTTTTTGGATTACTTGAAAAAAGCCCACTAGTCTATTTCTTTGCTGTCGGAGAGTACAACCCTGCTATGCATGTTTTGTGCAACATATCTGATGCAACTGATGTAAGAGTAAAACCTTTAAACTGTGTGGTGCAGCCTAGTCACACAACAGATTAAGAGTCAATTACTTAGTCAGTTAGTAACAACCACTTGTGCAGGGAGCAAGGTGAGCCTTACCCTCAGTTTTTAGGGCTGCTCCAGCCTCTAAGGGGATCACCAAGAGAGGAAAAATCCCACTGAGACCAACAGCAATGGAACCCATAAGGGAGCAGAACCAAACTCCTCCATCCTCTCTGGACAACATCTTAGTCAGGGTGCCCAGGATCTCTTCGACACACCAGGACCCTGGTGCAGCAGCAGTGGCCACGGAATGAGCTAAAGCTGTGTGAGTCATCTTTTTCCCACTGGAAGATGAGGTGGATGTGAGCGCAAGCAGGGCAGCACCGACAAGGAGCGCACTTAATGCCCAGATGGGCCTCCCAGGTCCGCTGTTCATAAGGCCCGACCGCTGCAATGCACTCCTGAGCAAGAAGTAGGGTGCTGCAAGGCAGAAAGGAGCCTACACACAAACACACACAAGTTAGGATCAAGAAATAGTACTCAAAAATAAAAGAAAAATAAAGACTGGCGGCAGACAGGAGCAAACTCTTACTCTCCCTCGACAAGAGAATTAAAAAGTTGAGGATGGTTCAGCCCATCACCTTAAACTAGGTGTGTCTGTCTAATCCATAAAAGCCAGCATGGATTGTCAACACACCTGCTCAAACACACCTATCTGAACAGATCACCTTTTTTAGGAGCGGTGATATGGACGGATATTCACTCCCTCAGAAATGAGTACCTGAGCCTTAGACTTGCATAGAAATAATATTTAAAAAATCATGGATCATGCAGCTATAAGCCATTGAAAAGGAAACATTTTTTTAAATGTTACATTAAAAACAATTATGATTTATTTCCACCGCTCAGCTCCCAAATCACAGCCTGTGTATCCAGGCAAGTCTTCAGCAATCACTGCCTTACTTCCAGAATCAGAATCACCAAACCAACCATGCAGCGATCCTGAGCTTCCAGAAAGGGAAATCTTCTGCTCCACACTTCAACGCAGAGAAAAGAAGTCAGATTCGGTCTCGTGTGTTTCAGATAGATATTCCAAAGTCGATATCCAGGCCCCTGGCAAAGCTATGCTCCAGGAATGTAAAGGGAGAAGCCCAACAAACTCCATACTGCAGGCTACAAATTCCAACGTGGAGCTAAGCTAGAGTTAAACAGGGCTTACAGGGGCTTTAAATGCTTCAACACATTAGTAGATGTGCACGCTTTGTAAAGCACTATTCTGCAGAGTGGTAAAACCATCAAATGGTGAGTCTAAACGAGGTGTACTTCTTCCTCGTGAACGGTAGAACTTTCCAGCTCCTTGAGCTTGTGACGCTGCTGGGTGAATGTGTGTAAAAGCTAACGGTAGTGGGCAGAGCCGCCACAAAGTAAACAAACTTTTGCAATTTGAAGACAGGAAGTGGAAGATCTCGAGAAATGCAAAGTTACACGCGGTTTTCCCCTCTTACCCTAAAATAGTCGCTCCGGCTTGTCCCTGCCATCCAGCTGTAGGCGGTGGGCGCTGCTGAGCTGGATTCTTGCTGCTGCGGGGGGAGCGGGAGGGTCTGTCCGCTGTGCACCGCTCAGCCTGCAGTAGCCGCCACGTCTCATGCAGCGGAAGAGCTTTTCATACGCCAGCGGTAGGAGGAGCAGCCTGCTGGATCTGTTTCCGGCGCCCCTCGGATAGAGGAGTGTGTGCAGTTTTACACGTAATACAAAGTTATGAAAAAAAACTTTAAAAATGTCTATAAAAGGCAGTTAATGTATTTCCCCCCCAAAACCCCTACAGTATCTGGATGCTCCACTCACAGAAACATATCCGTGTTAAAAACTTTGATTCCTTGTCATGCCTGAAAAATCATGTATAAAAAATGTGAATAATAAACGAAAGACTAATTTAATATAAATAAAATAAAAAAAACAAAAAAACATTATACATGTCACACTAAAAATAAGAACATAAAAAAACATGCCAATTTAGTAAAGCTAATGATTTTGAACCTAAAAGTACAATAACAAAAACAACAGCAACACAATAATAATAATAATAATAAAAAAATAATAATAAATAATAATAATAATAATAATTATTATTATTATTATAAAGGCAATACGGGCAAAGTAAATGAATAGTCTGAATAACCTACAGGATAAATAGTGTTTAGTTTTTAGAATGGTCCTTCAAAAACAAAACAACAGGGAATATTGTTAGACAAAAAAAAAGTTGCCAGCAGGGCTTTATTTTACAAAAGGCAGGGTTTCTCAGTTTATCTTAAGCCCACATGTTTTAATGCCTGCAACACACTAAAGAAAAGTCAGGACAGGGGCATGTTAACCACCATGTTACATCGCCTTACCTTTTAATTACACTTTGATGCTGATGAAACTGATGCAGTTTTGCAGTGGATTTTGGCCCATTCTTTTGCTTGATGCAAAACATCAGCTGCTCAGCAGCCTGTGATCAAAGTGATGTGTCATGACTCATCTTCGCTTGCTTTAGTGGATGCTTGCTTTTGTTTTATACCCATTTATTAGACCCTCACTAGTTATTAATTCACCTGTTTATTATGGAATATTTCAAAATGGATATTGAATATTCTGACATCTTCCCCCCCTTATTTTTGCCTTATGGTGCAGGCAATTCAAATCGTTTATGTTTACAAGAAATAATCAGGGTAATAAGCCAAACAATTAAAAGCCATCACTTTGTACTTTTGTCAGTTCAGTCAGTCAGGATTTGCAATTTACAGAATTTTGTTTCTGTTGCCCTTTACAAAATGTGACAACTTATCTGGAAATTAGGTTTGTAATGTTGGTAGAATCTTTTAAAATATTCATTTTAATTTGTTGACCTCTGCACCAAGAGAAATTACTGATGATTATGGTGGTGGTGGTGATGTAGATGATGAAGATGATAATGATCATAGCCTTTTTGGAAATGTATCTCCTACATTCAGGTGGACAGTGGTGGCATAGTGGTGGGCAGTGGTGGCCTAGTGGTGGGCAGTGGTGGTCTAGTGGTGGACAATGATGGCCTAGTGGTGGGCAGTGATAGCCTAGTTGTGGGCAGTGGTGGCCTAGTGGTGGCCTACTGATTAGGACATTGCCCTTGGGACCTGAAAGTTCAAGTCCCAGCCCGGATACTACTGAGGTACTCCTAACCCTGTTTTTGTTACTGAGCCAATATTTGCGGGTCTGATGGATCCAGCGCATTATTTTAAATGAATACAGCAATATCAATTTATGTAAAAAATACTGATACATGTTTAGTTTAGCCCAATTACAAGCAATAAAGACATATGTTTAATTTTTACATCTGTTAGATCATATTTGTAAATAACAGTGGTAGATGCATGTATAATATAGTGTACAAATAATACTGCATAGATGCATGTAAACTATGTTTTTCTGTCCATCCTAGGACCACACACCTCAGAGTACTTCTTTTTGTAGCTAATGGCCCCAATTTATTCATTCAACACCATCCCCTCAAAACTCATCAGCAAGTTTGGTGACCTCGGACTGCAAACCTCAATCTGCAGCTGGGTTTTTGACTTCATGACTGGCAGGCCCCAGGTAGTGAAGATTGGCAGCCACATCTCTTTCCTGACCCTTAATACAGGTGCTCTCCCCCCTCCTGTTCTTGTTGTTCATGTATGACTGTTCTGCAAGTCACAGCTCCAATGTCATCATCAAATTTGCAGACGACACGACCATCCTGGGCCTCATCACGGACAATGATGAGACGGCCTACAGAGCAGAGGTGAGGTCTCTGACCAGCTGGTGCCAGGCCAACAACCTCGCTCTGAACGTCAGCAAAACGAAGGAGATGATAGTGGATTTCAGGAGGCAACAAAGGGGGAGACACATGCCCCTGCACATTGGTGATGCTGAGGTGAAAAGGGTCAGCAGCTTTAAGTTCCTTGGAGTACACATTACTGAAGACTTATCCTGGACACTGCATGCAGACACTGTAGTCAAGAAAGCTCGCCAGCGCCTCTTTTTCCTGAGGAGGCTGAGAAAGTTTGGCATGAATTCCAGCATCATGATGAACTTCTACAGGTGCACTATCGAGAGCTTGATGGTGGGCTGCATAACAGTCTGGTATGGGAACAGCACTGCCCACAGCCGCAAAACACTGCAGAGAGTGGTGGAGACTGCAAAACACATCACCGGTAACAGTCTCCCTGCCATTCAGGACATCTACCACCTTGACCAGCATGACTGCTCGCACCACACGGCTAAAGGACAGTTTTTATCACTGGGCCATCGGGTTCCTGAACTCATAATCTGCCACCACACACTGTAACACTGTCAATTCTCTTGCCTCCATCCTCCATGTGCAATATTGCTGTCCGCACTGGTCACTTTTTCACTTTTGCACATCGCACTTCACATAATGTGCCCTTCTCACAGTTCTTTTATATATGTAAATTTGTAAATATTCTTCTAATATTACATATATATATAATTTCTTAATTTTATTTTTACTTTTATTTGATTTTGATATCCATTCTTATTTATCATGTTCTTCTGCTGAGTTTACTGGTTCTTTTTGTCCAACACGTTTCACTGTACTGTTGACCCAACGTTAACATACATATGATCAATAAACCAAACTTGAACTTGAACAATGATAATACAATACTTAGATCAGGAAATTCTTATATCTCATTTTTTTTCTCTATTTTATCCTCTACTTCAAAGTGACTGTCAATCTCTAAATTGGTTGGGTTAAATGCAGAGGACATCTTTCGATCTGGCGCTTCAGCGTGTTCACAGTAACAAATTTACACTACATGAAAGTCACTTTCTCACTATATGAAAACTACGTATGTAATGTTCTGCCTGGCCACTAGATGGCTCAGTTGTTTGAGAAACGTGATCAAAGAACATGCACATTGCCTCCACTTGGTGCCTGAGCTTTTACTCTTGCATTCAAGGGCTTGCTTTAAGGTCCTACCCAGGGAAAAATATAAACGTTGTTTTTTGACTGATGTTTTCTCAAAAAACTAAATGAAATTAAACAATGAATTTAGGATAAAATTAGAATGATAAATTTAGATTATGTCTATGCTTTTGCTTGGCTAGATAACGGAAGCATTGTCATACACACTCATTACATTCTTGTGTAACACAACAGTATTAAATACATTTACTCTTACCAACCAGATTCCCTGCCTTACTCTATGTTTGTTAGTGCCATTGGTTTGTTGGTGAGTTGACCTCTGCTAATAACAATCCTGAAGACATACTTGCACAACAGCACAATCATAATGAATCAAGAATAATCCTAGTGCTTTGTAGTGTATTTCACAGGTCTAGTGTATAAGGGATGCTTTTTCTAGTCCTGAAGTATAATTTCCTTTCAGAGGAGAATCTCCTTTCAGAATGCTGTGTAGCCCAGGGTTAAGCTCAAGCCCTGTCTTAGGAAACAAGTCTTCTCACATGAAAAAGTTTACGTACAGTGATGCTTGGAAGTTTGTAAACCCATTAGAATAATAAACATTTGTGTTTAAATATAAACTAAAACATCAGCAGATTTTCACACAAGTTCTGAATGTAGACAAAATCTAATATCACATAACTGTGAGTGGCAAAAGATCTTCACAACATGTTTGTGAAAATTAATCATGTCACAAACAAAGGAGACTTCTGGGGACCTCAGGAAAAGAGCAACTGATGTTCATCCAACTAAAAAAGGTCATACAACCATCACTAAAGAGTTTGGACTTCACCTGTCCACAGTTAATTATATACAAATTTAGGAAATTCAAAACCACTGTTCAAAAAAAAGTAAGCAGTTAATGTGAGGAAACCCACCAGCATCCCAGAGTTGAAGCTGTTCTGTGTGGAGCAATAGGCCAAAATAATAATTTAAAATCTATTTTGTTTTGTTGGATTCTCCTTATTTACATGTAGGATCTGTGTAAAAAATGTAGGTCATATTTAAGCAAAATATTGAAACTTCTAAAGGTTCCCCAACTTTTCAAGCACCAATGTACATCTTTATTTATAAAGATAGCATCTTTATCAATAAAACATTTATATTATCAAGTTATAGTCTTAAACATGTGCCGGTAAAATGCAAGTGTATAATAATTTAATGTGCTATTTTCATATTGTTGCAATGAAGAAACACACACAACCTGTAGCTGGAGATCAACTTGGCACAGCGAAGCAAAGTTTGTCAAGCAACCTTGAGATTGTGAAAATTATTATGATTATGATTATTATTATTATTATTATTATTATTATTATTATTATTATTTTAAACTACCCTTTCTCACAGCAGAAAAAAAATAGAACTAAAACAATGTCACTTTAAGCTTAAACAACTATTCTAGCCAAACACACAGCCCAAGGTTATCAACTCAAGGTTAACCCAAACCTGATGGTAGTTGGCTCTTAACAATACAAATGTCAACAAACTGCCTCAAAACCCTTTCCCAGCCTTTAACATTTTCTCACAAACTTCACTTAACAAAGGAATTGTTCATCTAATGCTTTCTGAGCTACAGATTGCACTGGCAAAGGAACACAGAACATGCTGATGCTTCAATAAAATTATCACAAACATGCCACACATATCATATGACAGTGCTGAATGTGTAAACTTTAATTCTCCTTTATTAAACTTGACTTATTTTAGTAGAATTTGTTTATCACTATTCAATATAGCAATGAATTTAAGCAGTAAATAACATTCATTATCTCAATACAGTGGCACCTGTCACAATGTGGGATATTTCAAGTTGACTCCCTAGAAGTAGTAAAAATGGATGGATGTAAGGATCTTAACCACTTTGTCTGGTTTTATGCCAAAGAAGTGCTACTGTAGCACAAACTGCTAAAAAAGTGGACTGTGAAAGAAAGGTTCCAGAACACACAATGTATCTAAGCTTATTGCATATGGGGTTTGGTATCTGCAGACAACCAAGATTTCCCATGCTGATCCCCATCCACTGTTGAAAGTGCTTACAATGGCCATATGAACTAGACCATGGAGAAATAGAAGAAGTTGGCTTGGTCTGACAAAAATCATTTTCTTTTACATCATGTCAGTGAACAACAAGAATTTGCACCAGGATGCATTATAGGAAGAAGGCAAGCCGGCAAAGGAACTTTGGAACCTGGCATTCATCTGGATGTTATTTTGACATTCCCTAATGGAAGTCATCTCTGTCAGCAGGATTGTGCAGCATCATCTGTGGAATGTGTTAGACAAACTTGCCACAGATATCACAAAAGTATCAGATACCACAGCACACCTTTAGGGGTCTTGTGAAGTCCATGTTTCTGTGGGTCAGAGCTGCTTTGGCAGCACAATGGGGAAGTAGACTATATGAGGCTGGTAGTTTCAGTCATTGTTGTTTGCTATATGAGCTCTAAGGTTTAAGAGGTATCAGATTACATGTTAAGCATTTAAAGCTGTCTTCACTCCTTGAGTAAAGAGATTACAAAACCTTGTCTACAGTCCCAGTATATGTTCTAAAACATTATCTAGGTGTTTGTATTTGAAACTATCAGGCCCTCAGGAACAGACATCAAGCTGAAAATGCTGGACAAAGTCAATTTGTAAGCTTTATCATGTTGGATGCTGGGATACATTTACGCCTTTGAACAAAAGCAATGCTTAACATTCTCTTTTTCTGACAAGCTATAGCTGGAATTATGTCATCACACAAGCTCCATCACTTCCTCACCACACAAAGATCAAACATTATAAACATCTCACATTACTCAAACAACACTGTTAGCTTCACTCGCATGAAGCCATTGGCTTAATATTAGTATTGTAAGTATAGTATTAATACATTTTTGAACTAAAGACACAAATGACACTGCCCATGTGATACTGCAAAGCTAGAGCAATTAGTACAAGTGGCACTGTACATTCACTTACAACTTCTCTGCATTACATTTGACCCCTGGTAGCAGATATTTTCTTCTTCCGTATGTTGCATTATAAGTGTGCAGCTTTGTGCTGCTGTATTTTTGCAACTTGAGTGTATCTATTCTTATAAAAGACAAACAATGCAATCATTGAACTGTTGTGGAATATATATCTTCAGCAATGATGATAGGCTTGCATGGAAAGTCTCACACTAACTCACTCCCAAGTCACTCGGACTGACAGTAGACATATTTGTCCTAATATGTCTACTGGTGACAAGTCACTGTGTGTCCAGTGGCCAGGAGGGGGTTAAGATGCATAATAGCCCATATTAACAAAACACAGCTTGTGTGAGTCATCTTGTCCTGACTTAAGCAATGCATATAGAAAGAGGAACAACTGGAGCTGTGGGGCCACAGGACCAGAGCTGGAGAGTTTGGGACATGCATATATGTCACTGTGTGTGTGTGTGTTTGTGCAAAGTGGTTGTCAGTCATGCAATCTCTCTGCGCCACATAGAATGAGCAAAGTGCAGACTATGCAAGGCTTAGTCACCCTCAGAAGTGTTTATTAGATGCAGCGCATCTCAGCTGGTGTTAAAGTCACATTGATTTATATCTGTATTATTGAACAGATGGTATCAGCTCTTCTTCACTCTGCATAACAGATGAGCATACAGTCAAGAGTCAGGATAAATATAGGGTATGATATTCTTACAAATATTATTTTTATATTGGAAGTTTAGTATCAAAATAACATTGTTATATGCAATGAGATTTTATTCACTTAAACATGCAAACAATTGCATATTTGTATGTAACAGTATAGAATGAAAGTGTTTAGCTGACAGTGAAAAGACACAAAAAGTATCTTACAAAAAATTTAAAATGGGCTTCAGGTCTTAGATAACTTGCACAATTAGTTAAAAAACAGGAAAACATATTTTCAGTGATACTTGAACTGGCATGAATGTGCCATGCGTGGGTGGAGCTAAGCCTTCATTAAAAGAAGATTACATTTTGGAACATACAGTAAGATGCAAGTGGACACAAAACATCACACTGACATAAATATATGTGTGAGTTCTGACATTTATTTTACAGCTTTAGAGAAAACTGTTGTATGTCATCCCCAAATCAGAAAAAGTTGGGACAGTATGGAAAACGCAGAAAAGAAAGAAAGTAGTGATTTCTAAATTTACTTTGACTTGTATTTCATTACAGACAATATGAACACAAAATATTTTATTGTACAATGTTTTGTCTGGTCAACTTCATTTCATTTGTAAGTATACATCCTTTCCTCTCATTCAGACCTGCAACACATTCCAAAAAAACTTGGGACAGGAGCAATTTAGGGCTAGTAATGAGGTAAATTGGTTCAACAATGATGTGATTTGAAACAGGTGATTGTAATTATGATTTGGTACAAAAGCAGCATCCAAGAAAGGTCTAGTCCTTTAGAAGCAAAGATGGGCCGAGGATCGCCAGTTTGCCAACATATCTGTGAGAAAATTATTAAAATGTTTAAAATGTTTCTAAAAGAAAGATAGGAAGAGATTTGGACATTTCACCTTCAACAGTGCATAACATAAAGAAAAGATTTAAGGAATCTAGAGGAATTTCAGTGCGTAAAGGACACGGGCGCAAGCCTAACTCGATCAACCGTGATCTCCGATCCCTCAGGCAGCACTGCATCACTGATATCACCACATGGGCTCAGGACGACTTTGGCAAACCCTACCACAATACGTAGTTACATCCACAAATACCAGTTAAAACTGTACTGTGCCAAAAGGAAGCCCTATGTTAACAGTGTCCAGAAGCACAGTCGACATCTCTTGGCTCTGAGGCATCTGGGATGGACCATCACACAGTGGAAAATGTGTACAGATGAATCAGTATTTCAGTATTTTATTTTAGGAGAAATTGACGGCGTGAGCTCATGACCAAAGAAGAAAAGGATCGTCCAGACTGTTACCAGCAACAAGTCCAAAAGCCAGGGTCTGTCATGGTATGGGGTTGTGTCAGTGCCCTTGGCAAAGGTAATTTGCACTTCTGTGATGGCACAATTATTGCTGAAAAAAAACATAGAGATTTTGGAGCACAATATGCTGCCTTCAAGAAGAAATGTTTTCCATGGACTGTGCATATTTTCCATGCATATTTTAACAAGACAATGCAAAACCACATTCTGCACACATTACAAAGTCCTGGCTGTGGATGTATATTTACAAATGAAATGAAGTTGACCAGACAAAACATGAAATATATTGTGTTCATATTGTTTGCAATAAAATACAAGTCAAAGCAATTTAGAAATCACTACTTTCTTTTTTTATTTGCGTTTTCCATACCGTCCCAACTTTTTCTGATTTGGGGTTGTAGATCAAAATCTGTAAAATTATTAAATTGTTGTTAAATTGTTGTCAGAAACAAATGTTCTGCCTGTGATGTCTCACAGTAGCAGGGTGTACAAAGTGAAATCATTGTACGTTTTGTCAACAGGCAGACAGACTGCCAACCAACCAATGGAAAGACAGACAGACAGCATGGTATGTGTGGCAGTAAGGGTGTGGTATATTTGATGAGTGTAAAAGACATTAATGCTATCCAAAAAAAAACAAACAAAAAAAACAATCATGTACCAGATCCCAGTGGGTTGTGGGTAAGAGTCTGCCCTGTTGCTCATTCAGAAAGGCAGTAGCGAGCAAGTCTAGAGTCAGTCCTAATGGAAATGGATTTCCTGAACAGTTTATTGAGATGCTTGGTGTCTACTGCAGAGGTGTCTCCCAGCAGACTACTTAATGCCGGCCACAGCAGACTGATAGATAGCTGCTTGCTACACATACTAAAAGATCTGAGACTCTGTGTAAAGAAGAGTCTGCTGTGACTTTTCCTGTCAGAGAGTCCAGTTTATCTTTATATACTATATTTAACTTAATTCTAAACATATTATACTCATTTTAATTAGTTTTACTACTATTACTAACTCATTCTTGAAACAAATAGGATAATCTGCCAATGGAAAAGAAAACTTTTACTATGCTGTAAATGATAATAGTAAACTTTATTACTTAATTTATAGTTTATTTATAGACTTAACATTCTTTTTATTTGCAGTAAACAGTGTGTGTGTTTGTTTGTGTGCATAAGCATCAAGTTAATTCAAGTCTATTTTATTTCTATAGTGCTTTTTACAACTGATGTTGTCACAAAGCAGCTTTACAGAATCCAGGTGCGAGCCCCTAATGAGCAAGAAGAAACCAAGGTTTAAAAGGGGAACCCATTCCCCTCTGGTTGACAAAAAAATAAAAAATAAAGAAAAAAATTAACCTCACGTCTAATAACTTATTCCATTCTTCTAGAAACTTAGAACAGCTTTGATCAGTTTGTCCTCAGATTGTGTCCTCAGATTGTGTTTGTTTGTGTGTGTGTGTGTGTGTGTGCGTTTGCATGTGTGTGCGTGTGTGTTTACTGCTAGTACTGCTACTGCTAGCTCTATTTCCATTTTGATTCTCACTTGATGACTTGATTGATACACCACAGATGCCTTTGCAAGTAACTGCAGCACAAATTTTCGGTCAGTCTAGAAGGTGTCAAATTAACACCCCATCACAACGAGACGAAAGTGTGAGCGAGCATTCAAACCCCTAAAACACCCCCACCCCCCCAAATCGTTTCTCGGAGGGCATTCTCTGGCATGCTGGTTGAGGTGTCTGTTGGAGCAGATGTGACCACTTGTACTGGACCTTAGCAGGAAGTCATGGGCCTAACAGGAAGTGTGTTTTGTCGAGATAAAAAAACATGTAGCCAGGCTTAGGTCAGCCGGCCCCTCCACAACAAGTACTGATATTTTCACCACAAACAAACGCATATGCATGTTCACATGAGGGATGACACACCTTTGATGTGGCTGATTCTGCATGAAAAAGCCACAGAGATAAGGCCCTGGAAGCACACCGCAAAAGATTAAAAAACACACGATATAAGTGCAGCAGTCGCTGGGTAAAATCCACGCTTTAGAGGTTAGAGATATCAGAGAGTTTTTGTGCAATTTTGGAGATTTAACTAGTGGTCTGTTAGGATTTAGAACAAGTTTGGGTGGTTACTTTTCATATGAGTTGAATGCTTGTGGCCCTTTACACTGTAAGAAAATCTTATCACGAATGGACCAATAGAAATGCAACATGACTTTGAATAAAACTTCATTAATTTTTATTCAAATTCAGAACTTTTTTATTATCTTGTATTAAGTTACAAAACCTAATCTTTAGCAATTTTTTGCTTAGTTTGTTTTCCCTGACATATAGAATAAAACACCTGTTAAATTGTGTAGGTTCCCTTCATGCAACCAGAACAGCTCCGACTGTGGTAAAATGTGTGTTTAAACACCTTCAACCACAGCCAGCATTAACATTTGTTCTACAGTAGATCTTTTGTGGGATCAGATGAAATGGGCTTGCCTTGCCTAACCATACACACCATTAAATATTGGGAACTCGTGACCCTCTTGCTGTTTTACCAATATTTCTTTTTTGGACCTATTTTCTTAGGTACTAACCACTGCATACTGGGAACACCCACAAGACCTGCTGTAATGTATAAGCTCTGACTCAGTTGTCTAGCCATCCCAGTTTGGTCCTTGACATAGTGGCTCAGATCCTTAAGCTTGCTGTGTTCTTGCTTCCAACACATCAACTTCAAGAATTGAACTTGCCCAAAATATCCCCAACCTATAACACAATAAAGAAATAATCAGTGATAATCACTTTACTTTTCAGTGGTATTATTGTTGTGACTGAGTGGTGTATGACTCAGTTTTCTGTTTTTGTAAGAATATACTTGGAGATTCCCATGACGAACCATGGATCATCTCTTATCTAATATGGAACATACTTTTTGCGATTACAACAACAGCAGCAGTGAGAGGCTTTAGAGCAAACATGTTCCTCTTTTCTAAGTACTTATTTATTTAAAACAACACATCTTTGAAATTCACATTTATTTTGCCTTAGCATTACTCAGAACAGAGGCCTTCTACCCTAAACTGACAGGGCCTGACAAATTATCAGGGTGCCGGATGGGCTCAGGTTGTTTTCTAGTAGGTGATTTTTTAAGTGTAATAAATTATGCTCTTGTGATATCCCCCTCTCTCTCTCTCTCTCTCTTTCTCTCTCTCTCTCTCTGGGTTCTTGGAAAGGTCCCCTTGCAGCAAAACTGTCCCCTTGCTTTTTAAACTCAAGTTGTGCTAAGCATTTCTGGAAGTACAACTGTAGCAAAAGTAACTTTAGCACAGCAAGGTTAACATTTGGAGGAATTATGCTATTCTTTGCCAGGTATAATCAGTATTTCTACACAAATATGTGAAACACTAGTCTATCCTAGCATGACATTTTCAAGTTACTCAGCTTAAGCACTTTTACAGAATTCTGTAAAACCATGTCTGTAATTTGTGTTAGCATGTTTGAGATGTGTTTGAAATTTAGCAGTACCACTTAGGCCTGCTTGGGTCACATCTTGAAGTTTGGATCAGGTTCAGACTTGAATTTCATATCTATGGTAATCTCTAACTCAGATAGCTCAGCAGAATGTAAAAAGAGTGCACTTGAATTGAGAAAACTTTTCAAATACGACTGCCCACTGCCCAATGGTGTTCAGAAAGTTACATAATCAGTATAATCTTTTTTTATTCACAGTAATTAAGATTTATTGAAATAAGCAGCTGAATTTTTTTCAGACTCCACAGTTTTATTCTACCAAAGCGATAAATACTCAAGGTGATTGAATGTTATTAGGCTTTATACACATATAAGCAATTACCTCTTTAATCTAACACAGACATTTATCTGTACTTGTGTAATATAGACATATTTAAGTTTGTGAGTGTGGGCGTCTGTGGGTGTGGATGTAAAATGTTCATCCATATCCTCACTGAGAGTAGGCATGAACCTACTACTAGCTCATTCACCTTAAGCTGCTAGGGATCTCTTGCAGTGTAGTCACGGTTGAGGAAAATGAGGAATTGGGAATAAGAAGTGAGAAGAGCTGGATGTCCCCCCGTACACTCTTGCTGAGGCCCGCTCCATGTCATTATGAAAGAGGAGGCGGCCACTAAAACCTCCGCACACCAGCAGACAGGAAACTAAGCCCACTGTGGTCAGTCCACTCGCTCCCTCGGATCAAAACGCGATCACATTCCCAACAGGTGCTGTTTTTTTGTTTGAGATCACATTTTCGGATCTGAGAAAGTGTGTGTCCACAGGCTTTACACCCTGGTATACATAAACTATTGGCTCTTAAAATTAAATCCAGCTTCCATGTAAAAAGTGGAAATTTGTCACGAATGGAGGTGAGTCTGGAAACCAGTGCGGTTAACAAAGAGTCTTTATTTGCAAAAACCAGCAACACAGG
>JBBPDA010161936.1:0-18339 GCA_037974385.1 Arnoldichthys spilopterus | reverse complement strand
TTGTTTCCTCTGTCCTGGAAGTCGCTTTGGATAAAAGCGTCAGACACATGAATAAATGTAAATGTAAATGTAAATGTCCCTGTTTGCCCCAGCAGAGAGGTCTGAGCGAGGCTCGAGTGGCCATGAAACTTTTATTCCTCAACTCGAGTGGCTCCGTACGCAGCCACAGGTTGGTAGAGGGCCTCTTTCCCTGGCCCTGCGAGGAGCGCACCGGCCGCAAACCGGGGAGGCGGTGTTCCCTTCTGCCACCCTGCCATTGGGCCCTAAGAAAAAACTCCCGCGCCGGCGTTACAATCGCAGGTGTAAGCCTTGAAAAACGAAGGAAAAGAGTGGGAAACGAATTTAATTGAAATGTAATAACACCGCTGTCTGTTCATGATTGTCTCAAGTTTGTTGATGATCTAAGTTTTCTTAAAACATGAGTGAGCAGTTAGTGGACGAAGCTACGCACAGTTTGCACGGGTTGTATGCAGTTGAAAGTGGACGTTGGAGTTGCGTCAAGGCACCAATGCACATACAGCACAGTGTGTTTTCTACAGTGGGATTAGAATCTTGGCTTCACTACTTTTCTTTCTAAACTTCTCAACTTTTGCAAGTCTGAAATTGAAGATTTTTTTTCACATTTCCCACCCTCCAGACATGCGCGAGAACCCAGAATTAATTGAACGTCCAATGAGGCATATGTATCACTTGCTGAAGATCAAAGCTCACCAGGTTAAAGTTGGAGCCCTGCAATCTCGGTGAATGAGGTTACGTCTTCACCAAAATTGCTCTGAAACTTAATCATCGCGCAGAATATCCTGAAAAATACTTTCGGAAAAACACCCCGCAGCGCGGGAGCTCTTCAGCCTCCCAAACGAGAACGAATACACTTATTTTGACCTTTTTGTAGCCTTTTGTGGCACTTCTGTTCAATCTCACACACAGAATTACAGCTCTTACACACACCAGGCCTCTTCAGAATTCAGCTGGAGTCCTGTAATTTGGAAGGTGTAAACACATGCAGCAACACTTCTCTGAGCTTTTTTTCCATCTCCTCTCGTTTTGCTTTCTCCCATGGATCTGAGGAAGAGCGACAGCGCAGTGAAGTCACTGGATGCTCACGTCAGGCATCATCCTCCTGCTCTTGATGCCACCTGTCATGTGCTAGGTAAACAAAAACAAACAAAAACATTTCCATTAGTAAATAACATCCAGGTCTCAATTATCCAAGACTTTTCCCAAGTTTTCTAATAAATATTTTCAACAATTTAAAACCAAAGCACCTGAAAAAAACAGAGTCTCTCATAGAAGTCTCGTACTTCTGTCACTGTCCCAGTTTATTGGTGTAAGCACAATTTATTTTGTAACATGTGATAATATCTGGTTCTTAACATAACTGTGAATATCTTACAAGTATACAGCAAAGACCAAAATCTTAATAACATACAAAAACTGTAAATGTTGAATATTTTGATATTGAAAATCAGATGTAAATGCTAATACCAAAAAAAAAGCCAAATCTGCCATTGTTTTTTTTATTAAGTCATTCGCTATTTTATTAGTGTTTATTAGCATAAATGTTTTTATTGCGCTGTTGTTTGTATATATATGTTAATAAGTAATTTTTCAATGTGAAATCTTCCAATCTTGATACATTTACTGGATGCTTTTATCCAAAGCGACTTTCAAGACGTGGAGCAGAGTAGTGCCTGAGGTGGGACTTGAACCTGCAACCTTCAGGTCCCCAGCACAGTGCCTTAACCACTAGGCCACCACTGCCTTGATGGATTTGTTTGATCACATCCCAGGTTCCTTTTGGAGTCAAATGGTGAGGCGTTGATACGTTTGCATGCAAGTTTATTGGGACAAAAGAGGAAAGGAAAAACGGTGTTGATCGCTTCCCCTGTGTGCCTCTCTGTCTGAGGGAGCAGGGCACAAGCAAGCCCTTATCTATGGTTTAGAGACTCACTGTGTCCACTGAAGGTCAGGTGACAAGATGGATACACAGAAGGACGCTAACAGTTGCTCACAAAATGCACAGAATACATCAGCATGTATAGAATGCGTCCGTATACGGAAACAAGGTGTGACTACCTAGAAAGTCTAAGATAGAACTTCATCCAAATTCCACAATCTGAACCATGAGTCTTCAGGTGCATTCACTGAGTCCTCTGCAAGGCTATTCAGGCTTGGAAGCTAGGAAGCCACGATACACAACAGCAGAGAAACTACCTTCAGCAGCTTTTAGTCCAAAAAGTAAGGGAATTGGAGAACGCTCAACCAATTCGAGGTCAGATATAGCAAGAAACAAAAAACTGAACATCTGTGTGGCTTTTCCCATGGTTGTTCCCATGCTTTAGTTGGCTGTGGCTGGGTGGGATTGGCTGGGTGGGATTTTGCTGTTGTGTTTCTTTCAAAATCTGCTGATTTGTCCAGAATTTCCTTCCCTAGTTTTACTGTAAGCATTTGCACCTCATTATATCTCCATCTCAACTATATTTCCTCTATTTCAGTGGGCTGCTATTCTGCAGTGCAGTATGGAAATGTGTAAATAAAGCATTTTAATCATAAAATAAACATCAAAGACAAATGCTCTAGGACTGTGTTCCCATGCCCAGTAAAAACATACAGACACTCAGCGTAACTCTATTTCTGTCTGTTTCCTGATAAGACTTTTGCTAGAAATCCAAGACTGGCCTAGTGGTTAGGGCACTGTGCTGGGGACCTGAAGGTTGCAGGTTTAAGTCCCGGCTCAGGCACTACTGAGGTACCCTTGAGCAAGGTACTGTCCCACTACTCTGCTATCAGCAAACGCGGGGTAGAAAATCCACGATTTTACATGAATCATTCTTAAATTGAGCATCTTAGTATTAGGCATGAACAACATGGTCGATGATTTTATATTTAATTGTTAAATGTTATATTTGTCATGTGAAACATGAGAACGTGCTATGGGAATTGTGGATTTTTTTTAACATATTTGAACCAGCAAACATCTCCCTCTTTGAAACTTTGCCTACAGATAAAGATCAACACATTCCAACAAGCGACACCTAAAATTGACATTTTGTAGTCATTTCTATTATTTAAATAAACAATAAACTGATCAGTCACATGGAAATAGTAAAGACACCCATCCAAAAAAAGTTGTATCCTGTTCCAAAATAGATGCCATTGATAACCTCTTGCATGTGGAAGTGGGTCTGATTTGGGGCAGCGGGTTAAATACTAAAGGAGTTTTGCATGAAAAATTGTCCAAAATTTCAGTCAGAGACTGGCAAATGGTTTTCCAAAATGCCTACGTTCTTCAAAAAAAGTTCATCTGTGGATATTTTTGCTAAAAAACTGGTTGAAAAAGTTACAACAGCACATCATTTTTATCTCTAGTCAGTGTATCAAAGATGGTGAAATGTTTACTTGTTCAAATCATTGACAATTTCAATGGAATGTACTTATTTTTTCCACGTAAGTGTTTATATATTATTTCAAACCCTTTTAAAGCAGTGAGGCCGTTTAAAGGAAAGAGACTTATTGAGACCAGTGAAAAAGTTCTGGTTTAAAATTGTAACTAATAACACAATCATAATGTTGTTTAGTGCCAGAAATAACTTCAAATAAGGTAAATAAGGCCACAGTAATATGTGATAAAATTAACATAGTTAATATACACTCAATCAGAGAAAAACTGCTGAAAATATTTATTTCTTGTAATGAGATTATTTTACCTGTTCAAGTGAAAGAGAATATTTGTCGTTGTGAACACACTCAATCACACACAAAAATGTACCACAACAAAATGTGACCTCTGCATTTAACTCATCACACATGCACATGCGGCGCAGTGGGCAGCTCAAGGGTACTTCAGTGGTAGCCAGGCCAGGACTTGAATCTGCGACTTTCAGGTCCCGAGGGCAAAGTCCTAACCACTAGGCCACCACTGCCCACCAATGGTCTTCAATTCTGTGCACTAGTCCTTCCTCCTGGGGAAGCAACTCCTCACCACTTGGGAACAATCCCAATCCCCCGAACTCCCGCCCCCTAGATATAGGCTTGCACACCCTCACAATCAAACCTTGAGATAGAAAATATTGTAATTCTATGATAGTGGAGTTTATTCCAGTATATCATTCAGAATCCCTGTAATATTCAAAATAAAAACATATAAATATATATATATTTGGTGCCTTCTTGATCAGATTTAAACCAATGTTGTTAGTTATTATTGTATATAATTATTGAAATTATTACAATTTTAAATCACTGCATGCCCTTGAACAGTAGTGCATGTTCTTGGTATGGAGTTATTCTATGCTATTCAATGCTTAACCCTATAAAACCATAAACGAGCTGCAGAAGTTTCAAACCTGGTCCCATAATGTGTTCAGTTTGCAGTTTGAATGATGTGTCCGTGACCTTCTGATCTGAAGTTATTAGGCTTTAAGTGCAACTGTACAACTAGACAGGAATTTGCCAAATTCTCCTTCGTCATACATTATATGTTATAAAACTATGAAGGATTTATTCTATCACTTTGAAATTGGACATGTGTACAGAGGACACATGTGGGACGAACATAATAGAAATTGGAAGAGATCCATAGAGCAGTTTTGGATTTATTTAAAAGTAAAGAGACTTATTATGAGGCGGATTCCTTATTTTCTAACAAAAAATACAAACAAAACTCAGAATAAAATATATAATAAAATATCAATTTTGAAATTTATCTCAATTTGCTTCATGGTATGTTTGTCTTGATCTATTTTCAATTTGAATGATGTTTCTGAGACCTTCTGATCTGAAGTTATGAAGCTTTAAAGACAAACTAGGCGAAAATGACCAAATCCACCCCTCGCGCAGAATAGGGTTAACATAATCTCTCTGCTTTGTGTGGTTGCACACAATTTACACAATTAGAGTAAACTTTGCCTGAGCCTCTGCATCTTAATGATTGATTGGTTTAATATGTTGCTTTGAATTATCCACCAAGAATCTATCAACAGTCATCTTCTACACATAGTTTTTGATAAAAAAGGGGACGAATCTAATAACTGGAGGATATATAGTATGAAATGCAGCTGAAAAAAAACTTCTCTCATAATCACTGCAGTAGAACTGGAGTCTCCAAAATTTAATCATTTGTTTTAATCAGATCTACAGACACGCGACAGTTCATGATGCAATAAATGCACAAAGCAGGAAACTCTCCCATGAGTTCAAAGAATTTGCATGTTTAGTTCAAAATTGGGTTCTGAATTCAACCACAGGTTCCTGGCCTCACAGCAGCCAGTGTATAGTAACAAGAAGCTGATTGGTTGCAGTTGTTTTTTCCCTTATTCATAAATAGCTCTTTTTTTTTGCAAATTTTTCTTTAAATTGTCATGAAAAACCCTAAATACCCTCAAACATATTGTGTTTCCTGACGATATTGTGAACACTGCCCAACCTTCTTACCTTGTATTGTTGTTTTTCATTTGGTTTGGCTTTTTTCACCCACTTTTCTCATACATTTGGTGGAGTTGCACCTTCTTTCTAGATCTTCTGTTGCACCAAATGACTTGCATATGCTCCCTCTGAGAGACGCTCCACCTCATTAGCACAAGGTCATTGTACAGTTGGCTAATTCTTGTCTTTTGATCTATTTCTGACCCAAAATGTCATGTCTTTGACCTGGAATTTTAGGTTTTCAGAGATAAACCTAGATAACTCTGCTCTTGCATCTCTTGGGTTTTATTACACAGCCCTCCTGCAGAGTTTAGCTCCGATACTAATCTAGCGCACCGCGTCCAGTTGATCTCTAGCTATGAGTCTGAATTGATCTGGGGGAGTTGACTGACTGTTGGCCATATCTAATTTAGCTGGGCATATACCCCTCAAACAAAGGAAATTAATATTTGGCCTTGCTCTCACATTCAGGCTTAATTGGAAAGGGGGAATATATCCCTTAGCACACACACACACACACACTTACACACACACACACACACACACACACACACACACCGATCAAGGAGCTCTATTAAATAATTAAGAGGGATTGTTGTGTGATGTTTACATTAAGGCTAGATTCTAGTAAAACCGCTTTCCCCATAAACCTCCGCCATAAAAGTCAGAAAAACGGCTTCGCTCGCCCTTTCTCCTTCAAACAGAAACCCTCTCTCTCTTTTCCTTGTTTTTTTTTTCTTTGCTCTCCCTCTCTCTCTCCTCCTTCTCTTCACCTCCCTCGTTTCCTTCGCCCATGCCAGGTTATGTTATGTGCCGCAGCGTCAGTATCTCTTCCCTCCCTCGCTCTCCTCCGCACCCCTCCCGAATGAAGCCGGGAATACATCCTCCTCATCCACGTCTCCGCAAGAGAGGAAGCACACGCATGGCTGAGCGATTTCTCATGTAAAACCAGAAAAAAAATGAAATCGAGTCCACGTTTTTCTTCTTTTTTTACCCAAGCACTCGGCATCGTAGACGGAGTAAAAGCTCATTGGATTTTGTCGTAGTGCTTGAGACTGTCAAGGCTTAACGTTTCATCACGTTTTCGGGTTCCGTCGGGGAAGGTGTTTTTCTTTTGGTCCAATGACACACTCCATCAATAGCGAACTTGTCCATCGACCTCACTGTGTGTGGTGTCGCTCTGATGGCCGTCACAGGCCACCATCATTTATTTTCTCGTTTAACACATGCCGTGTTCCCAAGAAATATGTATTTCTAGGACACAGATACCAGAAAATTCTGAATATCATCAGTGTTTACACTCAACACCTACTTCCACTTATTGACCACTGGCCTTACATGCAGTAGGGGCGGAGTTACAGACTGTTGCCCTTCCTCTTCTACCTCATCCATCATTTTTCAATTTCTGACCAAGGGAAAGATATCCATCCATCCATCTATCCATCCATCCATCCATCCATCCATCCATCCATCCATCCATCCATTTTCTAAACCGCTTCTTCTGTTTCCGGGTCACGGGGAAGCTGGAGCCAATCCCAGCTGACTGCGGGCCTAAGGGGGGGTTCACCCAGGACAGGAGGCTCCAACCATCACAGGGCAACACATAGACAGACGACCATTCATACACACACTCACACCTACGGGCAAATTAGAGCATCCAGTCAACCTACTGCAGCCTTTGGACTGTGGGAGGAAACCGGAGAACCCGGAGGAACCACACACGAACATGGGGAGAGCTCACACACTCCATACAGAAAGGCCCAGGGATCGAACCCAGGACCTTCTCGCTGTGAGGTGACAGCGCTCTTTTAAAATTATATTTGTACATTTTCAATCCAGAGGTCAGTTATTAGAGGTGTAATAATGCACTTAATTATGATATTTGATGCAACTGTATTTTCTTACTGTGTTCAGGTCTTGCCAAACCTCCCCCTCCCCTTCCTCTAGTCTTCCACCTCTAGTCTCATTAGCACTTTGTGCCACAACTGAACGTACTGTTTTTCTTAACTCACATTTTATTGTAAATATGGTCATCATATTAAACTGTGAAAGTATCGCGAATCGTATCGAATCATGGACTGAATCAGAATCAGAATCAGCTTATTTGGCCTAGTGTGTTCACACATACAAGGAATTCGTTTTTTCGGCTGATGGTCTCACCCTTGTACTAAACAAACAAGACAGTGTACATACAAGATACAGGCAATACAATACACATATGGTACAATATGATACATAACAGACAACATACATTCTAATACATAATGTTCAGAGGAGTGTGAAGTACACGATATAGTATATACGCAATACTCAGTGTGCTTGTGCAGTACAGTGCGATATACAGTGTAGAATATACAGTACAATATACACAGTAGTCTAGTCTAGTGACTAGGAGCTTGCCCTTGTGAACGGAAGGTCGCGGGTTTAAGTCCCAGCCCAGGCACCACTGAGGTTCCCTTGATCAAGGTACTATGCCACTGGGCACGTGTGATGCATTGTGCTGCAAATAGTCACTTAATTACAGATAATTTTATCCATAGCTTATATAACAATTATCTAGTGATTGACTGAATCTCTAATTCATTTAATTTACGACGTGTTTATATAATTTTAGATTCCTTTATTTAGTTTATTTCAACCATATACTTGTGCTTTATTGGCCAAGTGTGTTCACACACACAAGAAATATTGAAAAAAATTGTTTCCAGCCAATGGAATACAATGCAGAATAGACAATACACAACACATACACAATATACAATATGCATATATGGTGCGGTATAATATACGGTACAGTATACTATGTAATACATGGTAAAATATATCAAGTAAAGGCAATTTTAACAGTATACAGTATATAGGCATTTCTACATCTATACTTATACACTATACAATAAATAGTATACAGCAGGGGTGCCCAACCCCGGTCCTGGAGGTCTACCACCCTGCAGAGTTTGGCTCCAACTCTAATCTAACACACCTGATCCAGGTAATAAAGGCTTTCAGCGGTGTGTGAATATGAGAGCCAATCTTCAGGGTGGTAGATCTCCAGGACCGGAGTTGGGGACCCTTGGTGTACACTATGCCTTTATGTTGTTCTGCTGCTGTCGCTCTCCGGGTTCATTCAGGATTTTTTTGTATATGATGGTAAATGTGAACTAAATGTGTGGAAATGTGCTCCCCCCTCATTTCATACCATGGATCCTGTCAAATGGTTTGTTCTTGCTTTACTGTTGCTGCCGGACTGCTGTCTGCAAATGGCTGCCAGGTGGACGTGTGGAGAGAAGCGGCTGGGGCCTCCTGTCTCATGGCGGAGTCCGTGTTTGTGTTCAGTCAGCAATATCACCCTCCCCGGTTGCTTCCCACGGGAGCTCCTCTGGAACATGTGGAGGTGATTTGTGCGAATTCCTCAATGGCAAAAAAACAGAAGAAGGAAAACAGAGAGCGAGGAGTGTCGCGTTCGGGTGAAGTGTTTGTGCTGCAGAGGGAGAGAGAGAGAGAGAGAGAGAGAGAGAGAGAGAGAGTTGGTCGGCAGAATAGTTTCCAAAAGCACACCCAGGCCGCTTTTCCCACTGCAACACTGAGCGTCTGGCTTGCAGACTTGGGAAAGTTTTGCAATGCCTTCAGATGATTTTTCCAGCAATTTTGAGGGCTTCGCCATCATATTACATAATTACTGCACAGCCGCTCTGTGTACAGTCTAAAGGGAAAGAAATCGGACAGTAAAGTCAGGCATTAAATCCCAAACAACAACACGTGACATTTGACAGGCTAACAAAGTTCTGGTAACAATTTTTGGCACAGGAACATCTTGATAGGTCCAACCATCCATTTTCTAAACCACTTCTTCCATTTCCAGGTTGCGGGGAAGCTGGAGCCAATCCCAGCTGACTACAGGCCTAAGGCGGGGTTCACCCAGGACAGGAGGCTCAACCCATCGCAGGGCAACATATAGACAGACAACCATTCATACACACACTCACACCTACAGGCAATTTTAGAGCATCAGCCTTTGGACTGTGGGAGGAAACCAGAGAACCCGGAGGAAACACACGCCAACACGGGGAGAGCTTGCAAACTCCACCCAGGACCTTCTCGCTGTGAGGTGACAGCACTAACCACTGCACTGTGCCACCTCTTAATAGGGTTATTAGATCAAAAATAACTAATCAAAACATTTATTCCATTTCTAATTCCTCCTCTAAGGCCAAGGCTGCTTTTATCACTTTTTAACTTAGGTTTGAATCAACAATTGTATAAACCCAATTTCAAGTTTGGACGCCGTGTAAACTGTAAATAAAAACAGAACCCAAATCTCAAAAACCCATAGTTTACTCACAGTAAAACATAGAAAACATATCAAGTTCAAGTTCAAGTGGTTTATTTGTCACGTACATAGTTATACAAGTACAACATGTAGTGAAATGTACCCTGAACGTTCCTGAGACTGTGCATTTATGTATATAAATAATAGGTTAAACAGAAATTTAGAAGTAAAAATAGATAGGCAGGTAAAAAAAAAAGAAAACTTATAATAAATAGGAGGCTAAACTATAAACCTAACAATAAAGTATAAAAGTGACACAGTAATAAAAAGTTACACAGTAAGTTAAGCTAAAACACAGTAGGTTAAGCTAAAACACAGTAGGTTAAGCTAAAACACAGTAAGTTAAGCTAAATGTTTAAACTGAGTAAATGACCCATTTTAAGAAAAAACATTTGATTTTGAATTTGATGTAGCAACAGATATTTAAAAAATTGGGACAGGGCCATGTATACCACTGTGTAACATCCCCTTATCTTTTAACAACTGTCCGTAAGCATCTGGGAACTGAAGAGACCAGTCGCCAGACTTTTGGAACAGGAATGTTGTCCCATTGTTTTCTGATATAAGATTCTAGCCACTCAACACTCAACACTTATTTTCATCATGCATCAAATATTTTCAACTGGTGAAAGGTCTCTAATGCAGTTCAGCACCCGGACTTTTCTACTACAAAGCCATATTGTTGTAACGAATGCAGTATGTGGTTTAGCATTGTCTCACTGAATAATGCAAGGCCTCCCCTGAAAGAGATGTTGTCTGGATGGGAGCATATGTTGCTCTAAAACCTGTATATTCACTTCAGCATTGATGGTACCTTTCCAGATGTGCAAGATCCCAATCCCAAGCCATATGGTCCCTCTAGTCCAGAGCAAACAGCGTCCATACTTGATTTGTCTGACCACAGAACAGTTCTCCACTTTGAGTGAGCTTTAGCTCAGAGAAGACGGTGGCGTGTCGGGATCATGTTCCTATATGGCTTCTTCTTTGCATGATAGAGCCCTTGTCCCTTGTGCATAGGGGATTTTCCATATATTCAAAATCTTTTCATGATATTATGTACTGTAGACGATGAGATATTCAAAGACTTCGCAATTATGTTTTGAGGAAAATTGTTCGGAAAGTTTTCCACAATTTGTAGGCGTAGGTTTTTGCAGATTGGTGAACTTGGTGGCCATCTTTACTTCTGAGAGACTCCGGCTCCACAAAATGCTCTTTTTATACGCAGCCGTGTTACTGACCAATTGCCAATCAACCTAATTAGCTGCAAAATGTTCTTCCAGCTGTTTCTTTTTAGTGCCACTTACTTTTCCGGCTTTTTGTTGCCCCATCCCAACTTCAGATGTGTTGCTACCAGCACCATCCAGCACCATCCCAATTAAACATGCGTAATATTTTCTTAAAATGCCTCAAAAAATTGAATTTTGAAACGATTTAAGATATTTTAGATTGACTATCTGTATACAATTCCCTCCAAAAGACATAAAGAAATAAGCAGCTGATGATGTAATAATGGGCCGACATCCAATCACCCATGGAAACAAGCAAACCTTTCACCCTCTTTGATACAGGGCCTACAGAAAAAGGTGATTATTCTCCAACCAGTGACATTTTGTATCATTTTCATCATTTAAATAAACCAAACATGGATCAGTCGCGTGGAAAAAGTAAGTGCACCCTCACGTTTATCACACATTCAAGTCCAGTAAATTAGAACCAGATTAGGCGCCATTGGTTAGAACCTCCTGCAGGTGGAACCTGTCTATTGAAACCTGATATCTAGGGTCTGGTGGTCTTTTTGCTATTGAAGAGAGTCGTGTCATTATGCCAAGATCTAAGGACCTCTTTAGGGCCTTCAGACAAAAACCTTGTGAATACGTTTGAGTCTGGCAAGGGCTTTTCTGAAGTGTTCAGCCATCAAAGACTCATGGACTATTATGCAGAATGGCTACCAGAAGTAATTTCTGCTAAAGGAGGCAACACTAGCTTCTGGGCTCAAGGGTGTACTTAATTTCTTCCCAATCGAACTATACTTGATATATTGTACCATATATTACATAATATACTGTACCGTATATTATACCGCACCATATATGCATATTGTGTATTGTGTATATGTTGTGTATTGTCTATTCAGCATTGTATTCGATAGCACTTCGATAGTCTTACTGTCTTAGTAGGTCACATGTTTTCGGCCTACTGTGGAGTTCCACACCTTATGTTGGCTACAGCCAGATCCTCTTGGATAACCTTAATGTGGCTGATGCATGTACCTTGTCAAACAGCGACCTTTTGGGCGCTATAACATCTCGGTTAAATCTCATTGGAACCCTTTAGTGTTCTGGCCAATTATTAGGTCCTTAGCGCATTTTGAGTCACTAAAATGTAACCTTATCTCTTATCTCCACCACTTGGTTTAAGTCAGTTATGGTCACTGGATGGTCTTTAACTAGCAGAGCTTTTCCGTGAGCTTCCTCTCTAGACGTCAGACAAAGTCATGCCAGTTGAAGATGGTTTTATGGCTTTCATGGACTTCCCTGAGACGTCTTCCAAGAGTTTTATTCAATTTGTACTAATTTATGTATTCAGAGTTTTACGTTGAAGAGAAATCTCGACTGCCTGGTAGAGGCCTATGTTTCAAGAAAACGATGTGGTTGTTGAACCATTCGATTGGTTGATTCCTTTTTCTAATTATGCTATATTTGGGGCAGTGGAGGCCTAGTGGTGAGGGCGTCGCCCTTGTGAACTGAAGGTCGCAGGTTCGAGTCCCTGGGAACCACTGAGGTTCCCTTGAGTAAGATTCCGTCCTGCTACGCTGCTCCCCGGGTGCTGTTGGTAGCTGCCCACGTGTGATGGGTTAAATGCAGAGGTCACATTTCGTTGGGTGTGTTCATAATGACAAATAGACACTTTCACATATCGATTAGGTCATGATAGAAGGTTCCCCTCTGATTATGATGACGTATGAAAACACACTTGTTTCATCCGTTCCCCTGTACCAATAGCGAACAGTACAACGCGTCAGCTGGTACACTTGGTTTAAGTCAGTTATGGTCACTGGATGGTCTTTAACTAGCAGAGCTTTTCCGTGAGCTTCCTCGCCAGACGTCAGACAAAGTCATGCCAGTTGGAGATGGTTTTATGGGTTTCATGGACTTCCCTGAGACGTTTTAGGAGAATCCAAGAATTTTATGAAATTTGTACTAATTTATATATTCAGAGTTTTACGTTAAAGAGAAATCTCGACTGTCTGGTAGAGGCCTATATTTCAAGAAAACGATGTGGTTTTTGAATAAAAAATGAAACATTAGTGTTATTATTGCCCCGAATTATTATAAAATGCCCCCAAAACGTTGATTTGATGTCACACGCTCAACTAAAGTCTGAGAACACCTCCCCAGTCTATCTTGCGAGAAGTTCTGAGTTCTGAGTTGAATTATGAGGCATTATGATGCAAACTATCCCTGCTCAAGCTTAATCCCAGGTACTGTCCATTTATAGAAAACCCAAGTACTTTGTGTGTGTGTCCATCCCCCAGTTGGGCAAACCCAGCGTCAGCGTCTGTACTGAATTAAAAAAGATGTAAACGATGGAGCCGGAGATGGCGAGACACCGGTAGGAGTGATTGAAGTGCTGAAGTGAAGTAAGATAAACATTTCTCACAGGGCAGACAGTAGAGCGATTCATGGACAAGCAAGATAATGTGTCATTGCCTCTTTGATTTCTGGGAAATCTGTCTGAACCAAACAAGCCGAGTGTGGTGGGAATGCGGCAGGTTGCGTTTTATCTAAAGCCCCTGAGTCAGGGGACTAAATTAGCGACGGCGAGCCTGTGAGAAAGTGAGATGCGAGTTCGCCACATGAAGGGAATTCCTGGGTATGGGTCCAGTTAAAATACCACAGCAATAAAAGCCCCTCCGAATCAGCCGGCGATTTTCCCCGAGAAACTCGCTTCCTGTCTGCTGCGTTGAATCACAAAGGCAAATTCAAGGACAATTTGGGTTTTTGTCTTCTCAATGTGAGATTTCGGGGCAAACTGCAACTGTTCGGTCTCGCCCTTTTTTGTTTGGGCCATAAAAAAATATCAAAACATGGTCTACACCCCCTGTTTTGAAGCTAATTTCTGCTAGCGCCCCTATGGGATTCTAGTAGTATGTTAGCGCTAAGCTAACATCATTGAACATTCTGTGATTAAAGATTGTAGCTAGACCTTCTAGAAGGACCTCATGAAGGTGGTCCCACCCACTGGAAATCAGAACTTGATTGGCTGGTTCCATCCATTTTCTAAAGGGCTTCTTCCGTTTCCTGAAGCTTGAGCCAATCCCAGCTGACTGCGGGCCTAAGGCAGGGACAGAAGGCCAACCCATAGACAGACAACCATTCGATTGGTCGATTCCTCTTTCTAATTATGCTATATTTGGAGCCTAGTGGTGAGGGCGTCGCCCCTGTGAACTGAAGGTCGCAGGTTCGAGTCCCTGGGCACCACTGAGGTTCCCTTGAGTAAGGTTCCGTCCCGCTACGCTGCTCCCCGGGTGCTGTTGATAGCTGCCCATGTGTGATGGGTTAAATGCAGAGGTCATGTTTCATTGAGTGTGTTCACAACGACAAACAGACACGTTCACATATCGATTAGGTCATGACCGAAGGTTCCCCTCTGATTATGATGATGTATGGAAACACACTGTAGTTTATTTGCTAATATATGCTGAAACAGTGAACGGTACGACGCGTCCGCTGGTACAAAATGTGTTACTTGCGACACACGTTTATTCACAAAGTGGTATCAGAATACAGCTTAAGATCCACAGTCTTCTTTCGTTACACAAAAATACACTTCTACACAAAATCATAGGTTCCCAGCCCTGAAACACAAACGTTTCCACCAAGACACATTTATAGTGGTCTCTCGTACACTTACAGTTTTATTGTCAGTATTACAGACATACTCGACCCCCCCAAGCCCCCCAACCCCACCTGAAAACACACAAACCCACATATCCAAAGCTGATATTACGCCAGGGACTCATCTCAATCCAGCAGATAGAAGCCCCCGTCCTCATTCACTCGGAATCTGTGGAGCAGATTAACACTATTAAAAGGATTTCACCCCAAAACCCTGGCGTCGCAGCCAAGTAGGGGATAGTTAGCATGATGCGAGAGATATAAAAACTGGCCTCAACTAGCATCATTCACCGCTAGCGTTTGTAGTTGTCCGCAATTTTTACGTTTGTCCTTCAACGTTAACAAACCGTCGGCTTTGTACAATCCTGTAAATTCATACGGCTATGATTGTTTAGCTCTGTAAATTGTGCTACACTCTCAGAATCTACAGATTAAAATCCTTCCCCTGGGCTAGGAATTTGTTGTCTCTCGAAAGAAAAGTTACAGGCATACGATGCATTGCGGCCGCTTCAATCCGGCGTGGCGGTCGCCAGCAATGGCTGCGTTGTCCACTTGAGGTGGTGAGTTCGAAATCCTGTGAAAGAGACGCTGGTTTGGGAGGAAAAGGAAGACCTCTCCGTGTGGTGGCGGCGGAACTGTTCGCTCTCCGGTTAAAACGGAAGCGGTGTGCGTTGTTGCGGGCCTGAAATCCCAGATGCGGGCCTGGGTTTGGCACAGGAAGCCTTGCGTGTGGTTTAGATCTGTCCAGTGTGAGCTAGTCTGCTGATGGGAAAACCCAACGAGCCTTAAGCTAGCGCACAGACTGGTAAAGCTGCCTCGGTCCACGTCAGCTGGACCCTTCAAAAGCACGGCTTAGCATCATGCTAGAGTGAGGTGGTTGTTCCGTTCCACGGTTGGTAAAAGCTCTTTCTTTATCGGCGTCGACGTGATGGAGGAACCTCGGTCCTTCGACTTGAAGAGGTCCGAGACGTAGAACACCTGAGGGAAAGAAAAAATGTTAAATGTCGTTCACTGAAGGGATGGAAACCAACGATTCAAGCAGGGGAACGGGACCTACAGTGTTGAGTGAGGAAGTGTGTACTAATTATTATTAGTAGGGCTGCAGTAATTCATGTTTGATGTTGAATGGGAAAAACCATGTTTGTCCTGTGGAACCAAAGTGCAATGTTTGTGGTGAGCTAAGGACAAAAAATGACAAACGCTATTTATCTACTTAATAATTTGTCACGGTTAGTGTCCATTAATAAACACTTTTGACTGTAAATAAGAGCCAAAATAATAAATCAGTTATAGCTGGTTTAGTTTAGGCATCCTCATCACCTTAGCTCTCAGAGCCGAAACACGCTAACTTAGCTTTTGTTAGCTAACTTACCAAACAAACAATAATCAGTGATAGCTGGTTTAGTTTAGCCATCCTCATTGCATCCTCTCAGAGCCGACACACGCTAACTTGGCTAACTAAAGCTAACTTAGCTAACGAAAGCTAACTTACCAAACAAATAATAATAAATCAGTTACAGCTGGTTTAGTTTAGGCATCCTCATCGCGTCCTCTTAGAGCCGATACACGCTAACGAAAGCTAACTTAGCTAGCGAAAGCTAAAAGAGCAGAGACGCCGGAGATCACATAAGTGCTTGAAATCATCAAGGACAAGAAAAAAATGCTCAGTGTGAACTTTATAAGAAATTAAACCAAGACATGACAAGTTTGCTCAATTTGTAGGTACAGTGATACTTATTCCAGTACAACACGTTTCTGTTGAGAGTGATGCTAAAACCACGACCCTCCTTCCTTTTTAGTGAATGATGAGGGGGGAAATGAATAAAATCAGAATTCTAATGTATTTCCTTTACTTTAGCGGCACCAAAGCTGCATATGAACAAGAGGCTACAAATGCATCTTCTATAGCAACATACCATCTTTAAAACGGCAGAAAATATCTTAATTTATGGCAAATTGTGCAATGGAAACATTATTTTTAGAAGGATTCTCCAAAAATACCAACTAATAATCAAAGCCTGTTAAATGTCTTAAATACTCTGGTACTTACTATGCAGTAGGCCACCAGGGCACCCTGCGCGAAGCCCGCCAGTACGTCGGTGGGGTGGTGCTTGTGATCAGAGACGCGTGATAGGCCGGTGTAGAAGGCCATCATGAGGAGAGTAAACTGGACCAGTGGCCGGAGGAGCCGGGCGCCCTCCCAGGTGAACCTTGACTGCAGGTACAACTACAGGGAAACGGATGAGAGGGTTAACAAGCGAAGAGCTCGTGGGTCTGAGAACCTCCCTATGGCTCGAGAGTTGGGCCGGGGATATCAAATATACCCAATGTGTCGTAGTTCGCTCAATGCTATGCTAATCCTAAAGGCTACATTAAATGCGTTGGAGCCCTCGCGTAGGTAACGGATCCTGTAGCTCTCGCCTACGCTGATCTGGGGAGGGGAGAAAATTAGGACCAAAAATATATTCGGCTTTTTGGCCAAAATATTATTGCTCAAACATGATAAACTAGCAGTAGCATGATTTGCGCTACTGTTCCAGTCTTGTTGAGTGCGTAAGAACGACACATTCATTGGATTTTTCCACCACTTTTAGATTTTTCTAAAATATTTTCCTCAGTTCCGTCACGTCCAAGACTCTCCCTCTAGCTGGGACGACAACATTCACGGGATCCCATCAAGAATGGGAGGGTAAAAGCTAGCGCATGCTTCCTCCTGCTAACTCCATTATCTCAGCTACCGGACGCCCCCTTGACTAGCATCACATTACGGGTGATGGTGGAGAGGGAGGACCATCCTACCCACCCAGAGAGAGTGAGGACTGCCTTGATTGAACTGCTCAACCGGGAGCCCTGGAACTTGACATGTCTTTGAGCTGACCGCTATGCTACATTGCCATTGACAACAATGTGAAGGCGACGTCGCCGTTAACGAGAGACAAAGTACGAGAAAAAGCCACGAATTTTGAAGGATCTGAGATACTCACAGCCAAATAGAGCATGGTGTACATGGAGAAAGAGGCGTGGCCGGAGAAAAAGGACCTCCTGTGGAGAGAACAGATTCTGTTTATCCACAATGAGGAGACCTGTAGTGGACATCACTGTACCTCCGTGAGCATCAAACCTTAGCATGGCTTAGCATAATGAATGGAGACTGCAGATAATCCCAACAGGTGCAACGATGCACATCCATCGGTTTCCTGATTAGCATTAGCCTACATAGTACAGCTGTCATCAGTTATCAGCTTATGATGCACATTCTAATACCCTTACGTAACCAGACGTGCAGTTCGGCTGGACACGGTTACAAAACAGTGGCTTCACTGGTTTAATTATGCTAACGTGGATGATTAGCTTAGCCGGTTTGTCGATGTAGATTTTGTTAGAATTACAGTTATTTTCCTTGGAAAAGTGATTTTGTATGTATACACTTGCATGTGCACCACAAAACCACAAAATAGGCTTTCGGGGCTCGTGTTCATTTGGCTTTGTGTTCGGATGACGTCAAAAAAATGTCACATACGGCTTTTTCTTGGCGTCAATTTATGCCGACATCCGTATAAGCGCAAAGAAAACGTCATATTTTCGCCGTATCAGGAGGATTTTTAACACGACGTCAAGGTTCAGGTCTAAATAAAGCAGCTGATCCATATTTCACTACTACAGTGCAGGATGAAGCTCAAACCCCACAGA
>JBBPDA010161864.1:0-18348 GCA_037974385.1 Arnoldichthys spilopterus | reverse complement strand
CTACTATTACTGCTACTACTGCTACTACTACTACTACTACTTTTGCTGCTACTACTACTGCTACTACTACTACTACTATTGCTGCTACTACTATCACTGCTACTACTCCTACTACTACTACTGCTAATACTATTACTGCTATTACTATTTCTGCTACTACTGCTACTACTATGACTACTACTACTATTACTGCTATGACTGCTACTACTACTACTGCTGCTACTACTGCTACTGCTACTATTACTGCTGCTACTACTACTACTGCTACTACTACTACTACTATCGTGCTACTAATATTACTGCTGCTACTACTACTACTGCTACTACTACTACTACTATCGTGCTACTACTATTACTGCTGCTACTACTACTACTGCTACTACTACTACTATCGTGCTACTACTATCACTGCTACTACTGCTACTACTATGAATACTACTACTATTACTGCTACTACTGCTACTACTACTACTACTACTATTGCTGCTACTACTACTACTGCTACTACTACTACTACTATTGCTGCTACTACTATCACTGCTACTACTCCTACTACTATTGCTGCTACTACTACTACTGCTACTACTACTACTACAATTGCTGCTACTACTACTACTGCTACTACTACTACTATTGCTGCTACAACTATTACTGCTACTACTGCTACTACTGCTACTGCTACTATTACTGCTGCTACTACTACTACTGCTACTACTACTACTACTATTGCTGCTACTACTATCACTGCTACTACTCCTACTACCACTACTGCTAATGCTATTACTGCTATTATTATTTCTGCTTTTTTGCTATTACTATTACTGCTACTACTGCTACTACTATGACTACTACTACTGCTACTACTGCTACTGCTACTACTATGACTACTACTACTATTACTGCTACTACTGCTACTACTACTATTACTGCTACTACTACTACTGGCAATCCGTAATAAACCTTAATATTATACAAAGGTTCTTTAAGCCATGAGTTTCTCATACTCAGATCTCTTTTTATGGTTTCTATGGTTCTTTATGAAAAGTGCATCTTCTGTGGCATCACTCTTTGTTGTGCCTTTTGTATTAGTGTATGCCTGCCACTGTCACAGATGCAGAAGCATTTTCCACTTATGTGTCTGGTGCATTACCTGTACTAGCATGACATAATTTTTTGACTCCAACATTGGATGGGTGTGGTAAAACCTCACTGAAATGTTGTTTGATAGCTCATTAGAGCCCTGCACTGTGGTCTGCTTTTTCTCCGTGTTAGATGAAGGTGAGCAAAAAAGGAGTTTCGTTATGAGCAGAGGAACAGATCATACATCTAGGCAGAGTAGAGTAATCATGTCCTTTTGAGAGAATTCATGCCACGTGCATGACCTTTTCTTTCTCAGAAATCCCAGGCCACATCATTCTAAATGTAAAGGCAACCCTGAGCATTGACTCAGCAAAGAGTTTACGGTTTCTAGCAGTGTGCCCATGTCATGACAAAGTGTTCAGACACGAGTAAGCCACCGCAAAAGTTCCTTCCATTTCTTTGTATAGAAACTATGTGGTTTAGCTTTTGTTGCATGCACTATGCCTGTGTCTGTATAAGCTGTTTTGATGAGAGTAAGATGAAAGAAATGCTGTGGTTCATTATTTTCTTTGTAGAGGTGAAGCACTTCTGCACAAGTGTTTGAACAGAATATTGTTGTTCATTCAAGAGTTTATGTCTAATTGTTTCTAATGTTTATTTCTAATGTCATACAGATTGAGTGAAAGCAAAAGTGAAAAAATAGATAACAACTACATTTAGTATGATGGGGAACTGTGCTACAGAACCTGCCATGATTGAACTGAAGTGATAAATGTTTTGTAGTTTGTGTAATTGTGTGCAATTTTCATATTTTTATTTAATATCAAATTTTTTCTCTTTTTGGGTTAAAAAGATGACAAATACTGCATTTAACATAAACACATCATTTGGTTAATTTGATTTTTGATTATTATTAGTAGTAGTAAACTGCTTCATTCATTTTGGGTCACAGGGAGCTGGAGCTGATCCCAGCTGACTATGGGCCCAAGACAGGGTTTACCCAGGACAGGAGGCCAACCCATCACAGGGAAACACAGAGACAGACAACCATTCAAACAGACATTAACACCTATGGGCAATTTAGAGTATCCAGCCAACCTAAACCACAAGCCTCTGGACAGTGGAAGGAAACTGGAGCACCTGGAGGAAGTGCTTAGGAAGGCTCACAAATTGGGTTCAAGAAAAGGAAGCAAATCAGACAAGGACATTTAATGGGATGAAGTGTTCTGTATCAACCCTGACATTTGTATAGATTTCTACATATTATTTGACATTTCTGTTTTATTTCTTTATTTAAAGTGAAATTGAAAGTAGCTTTATTTGTTGCATTTCATTTGATACCAGCATTTACCAGTCTAGTTATCATGAATCCTCAGGCAGTACAGCACCAGCAACAATGTTCCAGCACAGAAGCAACAGGGTATTCAATGTTCTTGGCCATGTGGCTCAGGTTTGTGTTTGGAGCAGGGTAGATTGTCAGGGGTCATGAGGACAAGGCTGGGAACAGTGACATGTCAGGAAAAGTGGCTAAGGAATGGCAGCAGAGAAGACAACAAAAGAGAAGAGTCATGGCACAGCAGGTAAGGAGTATGTTCAGAGCTTAACAAAATTATATGTAGCAAGGTGAGTTTGTTAAGTTGACCACAAACATCCCCATTCTCATTTCCTGTTTCCACTGCAGGGGTGACTAGTTTGCCTGTATCTAAAGGTTTATCTCATCTTTTTGTTTTATTAACTCTGCACGCTTAAGGGCAAGAATAAGTTGTAATATTCCAATGGAAACAGAATAATATTGTATATACAGTGTTAATATTTTATTTGCATTATTAACACTTAACTGTGATATTAGATAATTTCAGTGATAGTTAAGCTAACTTTGAAACATTCTTTAGGCTGCGACAGGCCATCGCAGTTTGCTATTTTATTTGGTTCCTATATTGTGGCGCTTAATCCTCCACTCTTCTCCTTCTGAAATGAAAAAATACTTAATCTTATCATTTGATTTAGCATCATATTACACTAAGTTAACAATGAAGACGTGAGTGCCAGCTTTGTGGGTTAGATAGTTAACTTATACATACCAGACATTTAGATTTACATTTACAGCATCGGCCAGACGCTCTTACCTAGAGCGATGTACACAGTGCTTTCTAGTCTACAGAGAAAACCTCTTACACCAGCAAAGCTTGACTTGGATTAGGAGCAGCTAGTCAACCAAGATTATACCTGAGCTGATGCAAATTGTTGACATAGAAAAGCCTTTTTTTGGTAAAGTTACTAGTAAGTTTGTTATATTGGTAAGGTGGTTATTGTCCTAAGTGCTCTGTGAAGAGGTGGGTCTTTAGTTGCCATTTGAAGACAGTAAGGGGCTGTTAGGGGAAGTTCATTCCACCACCTGGGAGCCAAAACTGAAAAGAGCTTTGATGTCCGTCTTCGATTTTTGAGAAGGGGGATGTCCAGTCAGGCTGAGGATGATGCTCTTAGAAGACAAGCTGTTATCATTGAAAATAAGTAAACAAGGTCTGGACCATTCTTGGCTTTGTAAGCAAGCATGAGCATTTTGAATCTGTTGCGGGCAGCCACAGGAAGCCAGTGAAGGGTTCTCAGCAATGGGGTGGTGTGTGAGAATTTAGATATTTTGAAGACCAGATGAGCTCCTGCATTCTGAATTAGCTGTAAATCACTTTCCTTCAGAGGAAGACCAGCCAGGAGAGAGTTGCAATAGTCCAGTCTTGAAGTAACTGGATGAGAATCTGACTAGTGTCAGTGGTGAGGAAGGGCTGGATTTTCCTAATGTTGTGTAGGAGAAACCGGGATGTTCGGGAAAGGTTATTAATGTGAGATGAGAATGTGAGACCCTTGTCCAAAGTAATTCCCAGATTCCATGCCTGCATTGTTGGAGTGATGACTGCATTTTTAAAGGTGATGGCAAGGTCAGGTCTTGGGGATGTACAGGAGTTCAGTCATACCAGACCTGTTCCACATGTCATTTTCTCAGGTTTACTTCATAGCGCCTTTGTTTCATCCATATCCATTACATAAAAATGGGTAAAATTGCACTCCCTACTCCCAGCTCTGGGGATATAGAATATTCTAAGTACAACCCCAATTCTAAACAATTTGGGATGCTATGTAAAATGTAAATGTAAATAGAAACAGAATGCAATGATTTGCCAAAAATAAATCAGTTTTATTCACAATACAACATATAAAACATATCAAATATTTAATCTAAGTAAATGTACCATTTTAAGAAAAATAAGGTAATTTTAATTTAATGGCAGCAACATCTCAACATCTTAAAAGAGTTGGGACAGGACATTTACCTCTATGTAGCATCCCCTCTTCTTTTAATAATAGTTTGTAAACATGTGGGAACTCAGGAGACCAGTTGCTGGACTTTTTGGAGAGGAATGTTCTCCCATTCATGTCTGACATAGGATTCTAGCTGCTCAATAGTCCTGGCTTATCTTCATCATATAAATTCCCCACACATAAAAGCTGTGACTATAACGATAGCACCCGTGCCGCCCAGCAGAGGGCGGCAAAGGGGTGCCATTCTGCACCAGACCAGCAGAGGGACTCGGCACATGGCCAAGCATGCCAATCAGCGGTGATGACTGCCACCTGGGCTCTACCCTTTATATTCCTGCCTGCTGCACTGGCCGTTGCTGAGTCCTTGTGATATGTGGTGTGAGCCTGCACCTTTGCGCTGTCACGCCTCAGCCGGTAATATGGTAAAGACCTTTGGCTTGTCCCTGGGTCTGCCTTTCTCTCCTTTCTCTTCTATTCAGCTAGATTAGCCCTTGGATCTTTCGTGTGGCGTTCTGCTGAGAGCAAAAAAAAAAAAAAGAATAAAAGAAATACTTTATTGAAAGAGAGAACATTTAGTCCAGGACTCCCTCCCCTTCCCCACACTCTCTGGCTCTTTTCTAGCCTGAGTGTGGCAGTAGCACATGGAGTGAGTTTTGTGTGTGCATTTGTGCAGGAGATTTCCCCTGTTTTTGAAGAGGGTTTGTTAGTTTTTTTGTTTTTTTTTTGCCACTAATCTGCAGGTCAGACTCTAGCGTGTGGCCAGTGAACCGGGCTTGCACTTGAGTGTGCAGGGTTTGAATCCAGCCTCGGGTGAAATTGTTTTTTTTTGTTCTCTCCTCCCCAAACACACTTTACTATACCTTTTTTTTGTTTATTACTCACCCTGTTTCAGGCTGGTGGCGCAGCGACAAGGCGCACGCCCAACACTCCCAAGGTTGGGAGTTTGAATCCCAACTCAATAGTGTTTTATATTTGTCCTACTCAGCACTTGGGTCCTCTCACTTTCACGTGTTGGTAAACCGTTAGAGGTCACTGCACCTAGGTTAGTATTAAGACAGGAAGTGACACCTGGGCTGGCGTGTGTAATTAGTGTGAGGTTTCCGTCTGCTCCTTTTGCTGCTGTTCAAGATGTTTATTTTTTGCTTAGATGCACATTTCATTTTTGAAGTTCAGCATGTTGGTTTTGTTTAACTGCCCCATCAACCCCACTACAACAGGTCTGGTGCATTGATACAGTAAGTTGATACTAAGTTGCAATTGGGCAGTCAGGTATTTGAGGTAGGGTTTAGCAAAGGCTGGGGTTAGTGCCAACCTAAGCAACAACAGACAAATTTCTTGGTACACTAATGTAATTTGCAGCCAGGTTCCTGTGAGAATAATTTGATACATTTTGCTGCTTTTTCTCTTGCTACTTTATTACACCTTTTTTGTGTAACTGACAGTCATAACTGTAAAAAAACATTCCTAGTTTTAGCTTTGTTCTCACTCTTTCGACTGCATTGCACTGTTATATAAGGGCCTGCATCATGAAAACAACTTCCTCACTTATTTTTACATGAAAGATTCTGATGTAGTGTATAAACACTGTCAAGGGTTCAAAACATAGAATTCACTTCAGTCCACATATTCAATATATGGAAACCGCTTCAAACAGCCTGCTTTATTTGTGGCTTTTGTGACTTTTTGGAAAACCAACACATTTACATATAGGTTGGGAAATGGTTGTACAGAAATGTTTTGTTACAAAAACCAACATAAATCTTATGAGTGAACTTTATAATAAAAAAAAGCTACATAATAATTCATGAGCCCTGACAAACATGCAGAATGTGTTTGTACACTGTATAATATTTCTGCTGAATGTAGACTAAATTGCATGCTGTTATATGCCTTTCTGTAAGAAAAGTAAAGCAGGATATAACTAAGGCTGTAACTTTCTAAAAGCAGGCACTGTCCAACTAGTCAACAGCTGACAATAGCACCCACAAGTGGATGTATTAATCTCTGTAATTAGTCTGTATTCTGTTGAGAAATTTATGGAGAAACCTCAAGGAAATGCAGAAGCATATGACATTTATTAGTCATGTGCTCACTTTGTGCTTCCTAAAATAGCCTTAATCCAGGGCAGAAATTTGGAGATCTTGGTGTAGACATTGGGTCTCTTTGGTAATTCACAGTCTCCATCATCTGTGAATGAAACAATGCCAACTGCAGTACCCTTACACACCAAAGGCCCTCCAGAGTCACCCTGTAACATGATACATACATATTAGGGCAATGCATGAAGAACAAGTGAAGGAAATATTGCACTGTAGTGTACTGTGTACTGCACTATATGGTGTATTGTGCACTGTACTGTTGTGTACTCTAAACCTGTATGTCCACAGATGCACTGTGTAGTACAGTTTTATACCTGACAAAATCCTCCACGACCTCCTGCACACACCATGCGTGATGTTGAATATTCTCCCCAGTTTTTCTCACATTGCTTTTTGTCGATGATGGTGACATCTACCTCCTTAAGGTGTTTACTAGCTGAACCTCTGGATGTTTGTTTGCCCCAGCCTGCAACACTGCAGACCTGTTTGGCTTTGACGTCCTTGTCTTTGTTTGGTATGGAAATCCATTTGATCTGCTTGCTCTTTTTGACTGTTCGGTTAAGCTGTAGAGAATGTCCTCATTAATAATGATAATAGTAGTAATAATAATAATAACAATAACACATGAATTTATTCATTCCTTTTCTGAGCCATTTGTCCCAACCAGGAAACCTATTTTCACAGTGAAAATTTCACACATATCCACATGCTGGAGGCATGAAGGAGAAATCTTTTGTTCTTCTAACCAGCTCACACATCACCAACATTTTTACAAGCAAAACAATCCGTTATTCTTTTCACTGCTTTCCTGTTTGTTTGCATTGATTCTAATGTTCACTTGTATTTAAGCTGCAGAAAGAAATTCACTGCTCAGATAAATGGCTTTAAACTAAACATAGGTGCCGAAGACTTTTACACAGTACATTACTGTGTATATACATACACATTTAACAGTGTAGCCAAGTGCTTTATTTTTATTTATATATATATACGGTATATATATATATATTACCTTAAAAAAAACCTTAAGTTACTTTTTGATGTAAAGGTAGTATGTGGCAATGGTGTTATTTTGGCTCATGACATTTCTCAGTAATTATAAGTGAATGAGCACCGGCTGAACCGCTACTGTACATTTAGTGAATGAAACACCTTCTCTTGCTCTAAGGCAAGTAGAAGCATGTGACTGTGTCTGGTGGTTTACCTGTAGCAGCATGATGTCATTAAGCATAGTCTTTGAGTCAAACATTGGATAGATGTGGTAGAACTTCACTGCCTGGCGTCCCAGATTCTTCACTAGCTCGTGAGCACCCAACACTACAGTCAGATTTGTCCCCCTTTGTAGAAAGAAGTGAGCAACAGGAAAGTTGTGTTTTTTCTTTTTGCTAAGCCACCCTTTTGTGTAAATATTTCCAGAGAAAATGACTACTAGACAATGACTAGTTATTTCAT
The DNA here is from genome assembly GCA_037974385.1 of Arnoldichthys spilopterus. Classification (NCBI taxonomy): domain Eukaryota; kingdom Metazoa; phylum Chordata; class Actinopteri; order Characiformes; family Lepidarchidae; genus Arnoldichthys; species Arnoldichthys spilopterus. The sequence goes on along the minus strand of JBBPDA010161864.1, from coordinate 10,402 downwards.
TGCAATTGCACGTGCCAGGGGGTGGCATATGCAACCCCAAATAAAAAAAAAGGTTGGGAGGTATGGAAAATACAAATAAAAAAAGAAAGTAGTGATTTCTAAATGTACTTTGACTTGTATTTCATTGCAGACAATATGAACACAAAATATGTCATGTTTTGTCTGGTCAACTTCATTTCATTTGTAAATATACATATTTTCCTGACATTCAGACCTGCAACACATTCCAAAAAAAGTTGGGCCAGTAAAACATTTACGACTTTGTAACGTTGCCATTCCTTCTCACAAGACTTAAGACGTTTAGGGACTGAAGTCACCAAGTGATGTGTTTTAGATGTAATTTGTCCCATTATTCCTGCAAACAAGTCTTAAGGTGGGCAACAGTACAGGGTCTACGTTGTCATACTTTGCGCTTCAAAATGCGCCACACATTCTCTATTGGAGACCGGTCGGGACTGCAGGCAGGCCAGTCAAGTACCCGTACCCTCTTCCTCCACAGTCAGGACTTTGTAATGTGTGCAGAATGTGGTTTTGCATTGTCTTGTTGAAATATGCATGGGCGTCCCTGGAAAACATGTCTTCTTGAAGGCAGCATATTGTGCTCCAAAATCTCTATGTACTTTTCAGCATTAATGGTGCCATCACAGATGAGCAAGTTACCTTTGCCAAGGGCACTGACACAACTCCATACCATGAAAGACCCTGGCTTTTGGACTTGTTGCTGGTAACATTCAAGATTATCCTTTTCTTCTTTGGTCTGGAGCACACGCGTTCATTTCTCCCAAAAAATACCTCCACCGTGTTCCATCCAAGATGCCTCTGAGCCCAGAGAAGTTGACGATGTCAATTTGTCAAGGATATATATATGTATATTTACAAATGAAATGAAATTGACCAGACAAAACATGACATATTTTGTGTTCATATTGTCTGCAATGAAATAAAAGTCAAAGTACATTTAGAAATCACTACTTTCTTTTATTATTTGCATTTTTCATAACATCCCAACTGTTTCTGATTTGGGGTTGTATTAGGTAGCAAGTGAACAGTCAGATCTTAAATTGTATGTGCTGGATGCAGGAAAAAGGTGAGCCTAAGGAGTCACTTTTAGAAGGGCCTGCCAAAAGTGATCCAAAGAAGGACAACTGGTGAATCGGTGACAGGGTCATGGGCGCCCAAGGCTCACTGATGCAAAAGATCTACTATCGTTTAAAAAGTGAATGCTGACTCTGATAGAAAGGAATCAGAACACAGTGCACCACAGCTTTTTTGACTGCATGAGGAGGACATAATATTAGGCAGGTGGTCAAAATGTTATGGCTGTTTGGTGTGTATTTTAAGACGTTTGACATGGATATGTAATTCTGAGAGTCTGGAGCCCTTTTTCGCAGACTATATCCATTGTAATGCAAAAATTATGCTAATTTGTAAAATAATGCACTCAAAGTGAAAGTCTTATTAAGCAAAGAGCTTACGGGTTCCAGCAGTGTGCAGCCGTCATGACAAAGAGTTCAGACACGAGGAAGCCACCGCAGATGTGTCTTCCATTTAGTTGAACAGAAACCATGTAGGGTCTGGAGTGTGGTTTAGCTTCTGTCCCATTCACAATGCCCATGTCTACATAAGCTGTTTCGAGGAGAGTGAGATGAAAGAAGAGCATTAGAAGAGTATACTATTTAATGTTGGTCTACAGTTAACAATATATCAGAACGTAAAGAAGCTTTGATTTACCAGTAAAATGAACTTAAATTAAATTGGTTAGTGTTCAAAAGTCAACTGCATTTCTTTAATGTCATATAATGTATTTATCAGGCTTGGTCCTATGAAGGTACAGGATGTACTATTATATTCTGTCCTATGCGCACCCTACATTTTGTTGCTGTCAGAGCAAAACCTGTCAAATTACTTATATAATATCTATGTTCAAACGGTGACAACATATATTTTACATAATATTTTTTACCTTTTGGCATTTTAATGACAATGCATGTGATCTTTGTATATGGCTGCTTGGGATCTTCTGTCTCTTAAAATAAGTTCAATGCACATTTTTCCATTTATCATGAGGTCATGACATAAAGATCAACTGGCATTTTTAAATAGCGCAAAAGAATAAACTTGAGGTTACAAGGCTTTGATATGAAAGCAACACTATTGCATACTGCACATCTGTTGGTACTGAGGTCTTATAGAAAATGGAGAGCAGATGAGGAACCTTACCAGACTGGCACCATATCGGCAACAGTGCAGCCAGCAGAAGCACAGGGATAAGCGCCATGGTGTAGGAGAAAGAGTGAGTTCTGCTCAGAGAGGAAGCCGAACATATGTAGCAGGGTGGGCTCACCACAAACACCCCCTATTCTCACAACTTTGAATGTGTTGCTGCCACAGCAGTTTTTCACATTTTCCATTATTTCACACACTGGTTTGTTTCCACTTTTGTAACGTTGAAGCATATGTACCCAATATAGCAGATTTCCCCAACTCTGGTCCTGGAGGGCTTGTCATCCACAGTTTGGTGATTTTATTCCTCATACATGCTCACTAAACCTGGCAATTAACAGGTGAGTTATACCAGGAGTGTTTGATCAGGGAAATTACCAAATTGTGCTGGACACTGACCTTCCAGGACCAGAGTTGGGAAACCCTGCTATATAGCCAAATATGTGGACAATCCATTACTGAGTTTAGGAGTTTTAGCCACACTGGTTGCTAATAGGTAAAAATCAAATACATTGTCCTGCAGTCCCTGCTACAGTCAAAGATGCAGCAGAGTTGGTTGTACTGAAGAGCTCAGCAACACAGAATACTACCTTTTTTATAAGTCAGTTTGTGAAATTTCAGCCCTGCTAGATCTGTCGCTGTCAACTATAAGCACTGTTTTTGTGAAATTGAAGCATCTAGCAGTAACAATAGCTCAACCACAAAGATGTAAACCCTGCAAACTTACAAAGTGGGACCACCAAGGGCACAGGATGGAACCAAAAAGTCTTTCATCTTTTACATGCCTCTAAAAGCAACATCAGCACAAACATTCATTTGTGCCAAATCCTCTGATGAGCAGATCAGGTCCACATAAGAATCGACACTTGGAAAAAAAGTGGTTAGAATTTTTTTGTTTGTTGTTAAAAGGCCTTAACATAACCAATGTCACAAAGCTGCTTAGTGATCTAGTTAAACATCTTGAAAATTTCTTCTACATTTTACTTATCATAACATTCAAATACACAAGAGGCCACTGTACACCAATCAGCAACAACATTAACAACAATGACCAGTAAATTGAATAACTTTGACTGTCTCTTTCATTACAATGGCACATGTCAGGGATGTGGGATAAATTAGGCAGCAAGTGAACAGTCAGTAAGCAGGAAGGTTCACACTCTTCTCATTTGAGCACAATACTGCAAAAAAACATAAGATAAACTATACTTTAAAAACAGAACATTTTCTGTTTTAAACATGGCAGTGGAATGATATGCTTGGCTGACACTTGACTGTGATGATTTTTTTCTGACAGTATTCAGAGAAAGCTATTGAGAGCAGTGGTCATTCATTTAGAAGATCACCACCTCAAAAAATGGTTTTGACACTAAACACATCAGAGAATGGCCTAATGACATAATTAGGAACTACAGTAATGTTTTGCCAATACAGTGATAACATAATGAATGATTACATCAGATTTGAAATAAAATGAATTATTTGCACTGTGCAATGGACAAAAGGTTTAATATGTTCAGTGTTTCACTTTGGACTGATAAACAGTTGGACATTTTCACACTCCGACTCAATGTTTCAATTTCAAATGGACTCACCGCTGAGTCATTGGTTTCTGTGCATAGGTGAGTATGTTCACACCTCTCTAAACAATTCCATAAATGAACTAAACTCAGACCTCCATGAGGTGGTCTCAGCTTGGTTTTCAGTTAATAAGTTCTAAATGAGTTGTGGTGTGAAAAAGTGGTCTGGTGGTAAAGAGAAACAAAAAGGGGGTTGAGTCCCCTTTAAAGTCCAGTCATATGTACTTTGTGTACAAAATTTAATTCATAGATAGTGAATCATATATGAACAAAAAGCTCAGTCCATGTATTAAATGGATAATATCTTCTTAAAAAAAAAAGCCTACTGTGGCCTTTCTTAATGTATGTCTCCAATGTGTGCTCCCAGTACACACACCACCAGCTTTTTTGTCTTTCTATCACAGTTGATTTTCTAATCCACCCTAATAAACTTTTATTCTGTAACAGGAACATATGCAGTAGAATATGCTGTAAGTGTTATTGCTAGAGTGGCCCCGTGGTGCAGTGGTTAGTGCTGATGTCTCACAGCAAGACAGTCCTGGCTTCGATCCTTGGGTCGACCACTGGTGCCTTTCTGTGAGGAGTTTGCAAGCTCTCCCTGTGTTGTGTGGGTTTCCTTCAGGTGCTTTGGTTTCCTCTCACTGTCTAAAGGCTTGCAATAGGTTGGAGAACTCATCAGTAGTCAATCTCACTCAATAAATCAGAGAAAAGAACAGAACGAAATGCCTCTTTTACTGTTACCTGATGCCTTATTCTGGCATCTAAACAGGAGGCTTGTGGTAAATTTACCAATTAGCTTAGAAGTACAGCAGTGATGAGCAGGTTGAGCTCTAACTTATCCATTGTGCTTTGTAGACCATGTACCATTTGTGTTTGCAACTAGTCCAAAATGATAAGGGAGTTATTATTGTTTTATAGAAGTGTATAACAGACATCTAGGCCTGCAGGTATTGGCCATTTCAGAGTTTAATATTTATGTACATTACCATTACAGGTAGATCTATATCTGCAGTACTAAAGAGTATATATATATATATATATATGTATGTATGTATGTATGTATGTATGTATGTAAACTTTTTAAATAAATTAAAATCTTTTTAACTTACTTTGACTGTTGCTGAGCAACAAGTGTATTGTTAACTGATAAAAGCAGCACCACATTTGCATGAAACCACTTCTCTGTTTCTGACATGATGGAAAATGACTAAAGCTTCACTGAAGTAATTAAAATAATGGACACTAACCAGTGGGGTTTTTTTGGAAGAAAAAACATTTGACTGGTCTTGCAAATTCAGCAATTTTACGGAGAGCATCAAGATTTATGCCTTTGATACAATAACAAAACTCACAGAAAACAAATCAAATTTAATTCTCTAAAAAATATACAGAATGTTTTATATATTTTTTTACCCCATTTAACTAGATCAGTCAGTGATTAACCTGGGTGTTGTTTGATGTTATTTTGGACATCATAAGCCCTAATCATACTGGGCATTAACATGCATTGTGGGTAGTCCAATCACAAGTGGCCAACACTAAGTACAGGTATCTCTAAAATAAGTGGTACTTACTCTGGATTCTTATTGGTCTGTACTGAAATTTCCCCTCTGGGTTCATGGACCTGTCTGCTCATTATCTTTACAAATTGTACCAATAAAAATATGTGTGATATTCCAGCAAGTTTGTGATATTTTTATGTTTAATAAGTATAGTTTGATTTTGATGACAACTTGTTTGATTTTCCTGTGTTCGAAAGCATGGTGTTAAAAGAGCTATTCTAAAGAGCAGTTCAGTTCAATTCAGTTTTATTTGTGTAGTGCTTTTTACAGCTGACGATGTCACAAAGCTGATTTACCAAGTCTGGGTCCAAGCCTCCAATGAGCAAACCAAAGGCAACAGATTCAAAGAAAAGTTCTTAAGCTAGAGGAAGAAACCTTGGGAGGAACCTAGAATGGGAACCCATCCTCCTCTGTTAGACACTAGCAATAAAGAACCTTCAAACATATGGAAAACAGCTTCAGTTTATGAAGGTGACAAGATCTGTTTGAAGGTTTAATGCCATATGTGTGGAGTTTGAAGCTTGTAAGACTTGACCGCTTCTCTTATTTTGTATTTTGCATTTTTCAGTAAATGTTAAGCCTAACTGTGATCATCATTGGAGTTGCCCATTAGCTTATTAACAGTCTGCTGAGCTTGTTCTTTATGTTTCTATGTAGCGTTTTACTGCTAAGATACTACTTCTGTGTTATTTTCCCTGATTTGTAAATGTAAACGTGGGTTAGTATGATGTGTCTATACCATATCTGAAACTAAACAGGGCTGTTGGCTGGATGCAGGGGCTGTCAATCAAAAAGTTTTAAAGAATTTAATCTCATGATGTTTAAACCCACACAAAATGAAAGTGGGAGACAGACAAAATGGAAAGTATAAAATATTTGTTTTATTGTCATTTAATTGGCATTTCTGGTATGTCAGGAAAGTTATTGAAATACAAGAAATATTTGCTGAAATCTTTACTTTTGACAAGGATGAATCAAATGTGCTGAGTCTTAAAAGCACAATCTTTGCTCAGTATAAAGAAACAACAATCAAACATATCAATAAAAACGCAACGACAATCAACAGCTGCTCGAATATTTCAGGTTTAACTGGCAAGCTAATTTACACTGGAATAACTTTGCGATAATATACTTATTACCATAAAACATTAAAGATAAAACATTTGAGTGATGTAAAGTGATGTGCAGTTTCAGAGTTGCTTATATCAGTATAAATTAACTTTGTTTCAAATCAACTTTTAACATTTTCTTTACTAATAATTACCTGAGTGTGGAAAATTAGGATTAACTTTCACATTCTTTGAAATAAGTAATATACAACCTGTATAACTAGTTAAAAATGTCTTTACAGTTGAATTACTTGTGATTGTGACCTACAGTTTTATGGCCAAGTCAACCCTAGTGAAACAAAACTTTGAATCATGCAGGATCAGAGCACATTGACTTTTTATTGTATTATTTTTTCATTTGACCAATTATTTCATTGATCCAGGGCAGGAACTTAGATATATCTGTGTAGACATGTGACAGCCTGGGATTATACCAGTTGTTTTTTTCATAAAAAGAGAATTTCAACTGCAATATTATTACACACCAAAGGGCCTCTGGAGTGTCCCTGCAAAAAAAAAAAGTACGTAAAGTGTTAACATAATGCAATATAATTGCATATAACAACCTTTATAAACTGTTATAAATTGAGTGGGCAGTGGTGGCCTTGTGGTTAGGATGCTGCCTTTTAGACCTGAGGGTTGCATATTCGAGTCCTGGCCCATGCACTACTGAGGTAACCTTGAGCAAGGTACCGTCCCACTACACTGCTCCCCGGGTGCACGTGTGATGGGTTAAATGCAGAGGTTGCATTTCTTTTTGGTGCCTTATAGTATTCACAATGACAAATAGTCACTTTTACTTCACTAAAAAGCACAGATACTAAATGTAAACTTTCTGGGCAACATTGTGGTACTAAATCCGGTGTAAAAAAAAAAAAAAAAAAAAGGTGATACATTTGTTTGGGGTGAAGGTTAATCTTAAATACTTTAACCTGCAAAATCCACCATGAACAATGTCTGTGCAAAGCATATTGTTAAAGTTCCAGGTGTATTTACATTCAGCGCTGTTTAGGATTGTGACATTTGCCTCCAATTAGACATTACTTGGTGCTGTGTTGGGTCCTGTTTTTCCCCATCCAGCTATACCGCAAGTAGTGGGTTGCTCAATGCCCTCATTTAGGTTTGGGATGGAAATCCAGTTAACGTTCTCACCTTTTTTAACTGGCTTTCCTAGCTGTAAACAAAATCAACATTATTAGTATTTCTGTATTGCTAAAACACCAAACCACATTCTCTGAAACAGATCCATTGACCTTAACCAATTTATTAAATCTCTAAATCCAAAATCATAGATATTTTTCACTTTCCGTAAGAAAAAAAATTGCTCTTTTTGCAAAACTCTAAACACATTTTAAACACAAACACTTAGCAGTGTAATGCACGTGTGATGCTTAAAAGCTACCCATGGGTGGCAGAAGTTAAACACAATTACAGCACAGGCGTCACAGCTTACACACGTCAACTGAATACCAGTATAAGTCACTTCAGAGGGCACAGGTGGTACAGGTTCCTTGAAGGCTGGTACTACCAATCGATGATGTTTACAGTAAACAGTAATGTGGTTTTTCTTCACATTTTGCTCATATATATATATATATATATATATATATATATATATATCCACACACACACACACTCTCTGCTACATGCCCTGAACACCTGTGATTTAGAGTGTTGTTTGAAGTTTTATGTTTAATGTTTTGAGACAAAAGTGAAAGGTCTGAAGAAACATGTCTTTGTAATTGTAATAGATACAATAAACAGAACTGAATATACTTAACAGGTACAGATGATTTATTAAAATACTTCTAATTGTCTACAAATGACTAAATGGACTTAGAGCTTGGTCACCTATCAATGACTAAAACCAGGACAAACAATGGCAAGGCAGCCTTTAGCCACTATGCTACAGTCAGTCAAAACTCCCAGACAGATGTGCCCAGACTCTAACCACTGTCAGTGGCAAAGTAGATATAAAGTATATGTTCATTTGTGCCTTTCACACACCTTGATGCCAGTGCTATAAGAGCAAGTGGTAAGTGATGAGATGTGTTATTACCTTAGTTTCCTATGTGAGATGATGTTGATCGGTCTAATTCTGACAGATTTTGCAAAGTGAATATTGCATAGTGATATTAACACTCAAACTTTGATGTAATAGTCATGTCAGTTAGTTTGCAGTAAAACCTTTATTTATGTTTTGATTCAGCCAGCAAGGTTACAGGAGTGATCGTGGCTGTTTGATGTGGCATGTGGAAACCCCACAATTCTACATTTAAATGAGCTATCGCAACATGGACTGCTGGGATATGTAGTTTTTCTTTAAACAACTGCAGACAATTGTATGCAAAGGCAGAAACTGGTATGTGTGCTTATGTAATTACCCATAAACTCTAATTGTTTCCTGTTATTTGTTTTTTTTCACATAATAAAGAATCCAAATATAAAGCAGCTGGGAGTGACTGATTACCTTCAACAGCATGATGTCATTTATCGGTTCATCTTTACTTCTGAACTGTGGATGGCAGTGGACCTCCATTGCTGGTATGCTCTCAATGTCATTGGCCTCCAGATCATGAGCACCTATTACTGCTTCCACATAATCCCAAGTTATGCTGCTGAGAGAAACCAGGAGAGGCATTCCTTAGAAATGGTTCTAAAGTTCTTTAGTAAAAGCAATGATTATAGGACCATTTGAATAATGCATAATTGCTTAAATGGTTCCTTGAACAGTTAAGTGTTTCCTCTCTATCACAGAAAGTCTTCTGCATATAGCAAGTATAAAGAGCCCTTTTAAAAATACTTCTATATAGCACCAAATATGGTTCTGTCATTGTAACAAGTCTTAGAACATTTTCTGGTGCTATAGAAAAACAGGTTGATGCAAAATGTGCTCCAGAAATAATGAATTGTTCTGGGTTGCATTGTCTTTGCATTAAAAGTGATTTAATTATTGTGAATTTATGTGAATTTTATTTTATCTTAAATTCTTCCTTAAATTATGTTCTCACAATCTAATAGATCACAAGGTGATGGTTATTTTCTAGTTCCCAAAATCATGAAAAGTACACTAGGTGGAAGAGCTTTTTCATACATTTCCCCCAGCTCTGCAGCTCTGAAATAAATATCCAGTTAGTGTTCGTGACTCAAACAGTCTCTGTTGTCAAACCAAGTCTGTTGAAAACGTACTTGTTTAGCTGAAGTTTGGTAATTAATTTTCCACACTCATCAGTCTCCCAAGTTTTCAGGATGCTCTACTGTTCATGGCCCCCCACAAGTCAAGTATGCTTTTATTGTCATTTCAGCTGTACACAGTGAAATGAAACCACGTTCCTCCAGGACCACGGTGCTACATGAAACACAGAACCACAAAAACCACACAACTAACAACATTGTGCATTGTGCACTGCGTGCAAATATGTGCAAACATTGCAGGACAGTGCAAAGACTGACAGGTATAAATAAAGACACTGCAGCAGCAACCAGTGCACAGTTATGGTTCTACCAGGTGTAAAGTAGCAGGTTGTGCAAAGATGCAATAATGTAATGTAGACAATGACACAGGAGGGAGAACAGTTTGTGTGAAGGGTGTGTTGTGTCATCCACAATGCTGGTGGCTTTGCTGGAGTCCTGTTTAATGTCTTATTTCACACTCATTATGTTTAATTTTCTATATCCATGAACTAAAACAACAGTGTTTTCTTAACACTAACACTAAATCTTTTTATCTGTCTTTTCACTAAAGAGAGCTACTGCTCATCTGTTCAGTCTGATCTACCGTCACCATGGCCCACCTGTACATTAGGAACTGCTGATCTCTTATCACTGGGGCTTTCAACCAGGTTCTACTTAAAGTATTCGGCCCCCTTGAACTTTCCCACATTTTGTCACATTACAGCCACAAACATGAATCAATTTTATTGGAATT
>JBBPDA010161845.1:0-12389 GCA_037974385.1 Arnoldichthys spilopterus | reverse complement strand
CTTAACCTTATCTTGATCCAACCCCTGATCCTTAACATAATCCAGATTCTTAACCTAATCCTGATCCTTAATCTAATCCCGATCCTTAACCTTATCTTGATTTTTAACATAATCCCTATCCTAATCCTAATCCTGATCCTTAATCTAATTCTGATCCTAAAACTTATTCAGATCCTTAATTAATCCCGATCCTTAACCTTATCTCGATTTTTAACATAATCTCTATCCTAATCCTAATCCTGATCCTTAATCTAATCCTGATCCTTATCTTAATCCTCATCTTTAACCTAATCCTGATTCTTAACCTAATCCTGATTCTTAAACTAATCCTGATTCTTAAACTAATCCTGATCTTTAACCTAATCCTGATTCTTAACCTAATCCTGATCCTTAACCTAATCCTGATCCTTAACCTAATCCTGATCTTTAACCTAATCCTGATTCTTAACCTTATCCTGATCCTTAACCTAATCCTGATCTTTAACCTAATCCTGATCTTTAACCTAATCCTGATCTTTAAACTAATCCTGATCTTTAAACTAATCCTGATTCTTAAACTAATCCTGATTCTTAAACTAATCCAGATTCTTAACCTAATCCTGATCCTTAAACTAATCCTGATCCTTAAACTAATCTTGATCTAATCCTTTTTTCAAGCCTAATTTTTTCCAAAATCACACACACACACACACACACACACACACACACACACACACACACACACACACACTAATTTCACACATTCCCACAAGTTACATGACTGCAGCTGTGCTTGACGGTATCATGTGTCCATCCAGAGCTGAAAACAGGAGGCAACAGTCGATGGCTCAGTGCAGGTAAGTGAATATTGACCGAAATGTAAAAACAGAGCAGTGAGAGCGATATCGGCCATGGTGGAATTCCTAACTGCACAAACCGGAAAATCAGTCCATTTAACCTCTCACTGGAAAAATCAAACGGTTCTAAATGTTTATAAAGATTATTAGGGTCACAGTCAGGGTCAGAGTGGGGGTCAGCATTGGGGGTCAGAGTGGGAATCAGTGTTGGGGTTTAATGTCTGGGTCATGATGGGGGTTTAGAGTTTGGGTCAGCGTGGGGGACTGTGTTGGGTTTCAGTGTTTGGGTCAGAGTGGGGGACTGTGTTGAGTGTTAGGGTTGAGTGTTTGGGTCAGGGTGGGGGGCTGTATTGGGGTTGAGTGTTTGGGTCAGGGTGGGGGTCAGTTTTGGGGTTCAGTCTTTGGGTCAGGGTGGGGGACTGTGTTGGGGTTGAGTGTTTGGGTCAGGGTGGGGGACTGTGTTGAGTGTTAGGGTTGAGTGTTTGGGTCAGGGTGGGGGGCTGTATTGGGGTTGAGGGTTTGGGTCAGTGTGGGGGGTCAGTGTTGGGGTTCAGTCTTTGGGTCAGGGTGGGGGACTGTGTTGGGGTTGAGTGTTTGGGTCAGGGTGGGGGTCAGTGTTGGGGTTCAATCTTTGGGTCAGGGTGGGGGACTGTGTTGCGGTTGAGTGTTAGGGTTGAGTGTTGAGAGTTTTTAGGCTTGATCTGGTCCTGGTGAGTCGGAGTCTGTTTTTGTGGACAACGTTAATAAAGTGCCGTCAAACAAATAAAAGCTTCATAAGTGGAGAAGGAAATTAGCCAGATGATGCTAATTGCTCTCCATTAGCTTTAATTTACTATGAAACTCTCTGCACAGCGACTCAAGGGCATTGGTTCAAACCCATGTATCACCAGTAGCAGTGACCAGGGATGAACTAACGAGGTAAAAAGTGGTTCCACGATATACGACTGGGAATCTCCACAGCAGAAACGATACGGCGATATCACAACATTCGGGCCACAAAACGAAACTATCGCGAGTCCTTCTTGGTGACTCCCTCATGCGACTGCTGCACAAACAAGGTCTTGCTCCACCTTGTGGATTTCAGTAGAAATGCTACTATACTAGACATTGTAACTAAAGTAAAAAGGCTAATAAAAGCGTTTTTAAGGTTGTAAAATTAATTTTAAAAGAATCATTACTGTATTTTCGCCACTGCATCAAAAAAATTTTTTTTTTTTTTTTACAATTTGTTAAAACTGCTAATCTAATTTTCTCCCACCTTTTTCTACTCTCAATTTGTCTGATTTTCTCCCCTAATTCGACTGTCTTCAATTCTTTCATTGTGTCGAGTACCAGCGGCACTGGGAGGGTAAGGGTGAGCATTTTTTTTACGGTATTGTATTGTTTTACGTAACCCCTGGTTACGGATGGCTGCTGAACCATCAAGGACTGAACCCATGACCTTCCAATGGTAGGGCCAGCACCTTGACCTTGAGGTCTTAATCCTAGTTATGGAACCACCTTAAACTCCTTAAACCCCTGTTTGTACATTAACGTTGCTTTTCTCCTGCTGTTTACTCAAATTCACGCTGCTCAGTTTTATTAATTTTTACTGAATAAAAATTAGCGTTAGCATCTCAGTGATGTTTCCAGATATAGGTTCAAGTGACATTTTCGACCTTGCAAGTCAGTGGTTGAGTTGCAAAATCAGAGTGGGTTTGGGGTGACACTGTAGTAAAACTTGCTGACTCAGGTTCCTTTACAGCGGTGGTGAATTGAACCAGACGTCTCCGGCGCAAATGGAGCCATGTTCTCTCCAATCCACCCCTTAGTGAAGCTCCTTGCTTTTTTCTGAGAGTTTCTATGGTGATGTTGATGATGTAAAACAATGAATCCGAACTAAATCGCTCTGGGGGACTACTTTGCCTCATGATGCCCTGCATATATCCCTCCACCACAATTGGATTTTAGGCCCAAAAGCTTCTCCACACTCTGGTAGAACAACGTCTCCGGTGTCAGAACGTTGTTAGGGAGCTTATAGAGGAACCAGACGCCTGGTTCCGTCCTAATCCACTGTGAACTGCGAAGCGTCTCACATGAAAGCCACTTTTAGTGACTCTGTTTTCATCTTAACCCCTCACTCATGTAGAAATAATGGAACATCCATCACAAATGTACCTCCACCCCCAGGGAGGTGCTACATGTCTTCGGAGTGTTCCTACGGAGTGTTGATGATGCTAAAATCATGAATCTGCGCCAAATCACTTCGAGGGACTACTTTGCCTCACGACGCACTGCACGTATCCCTCCACCGCGTTTGGTTTTTAGGCCCAAAATCTTCTCCAAACTCTGGTAGAGCGTCGTCTCGGGCGTCAGCAGCGTCTCCATCACCAGCTCATGTCCGTGAGAAGCTTTTAGAGGAACCGGACGTCTGGTTCCATCCGCCGCCACCAAACCCGCCCACTCTGTTCAAACACTTCATTATGCAGAAGCCAGACTGGAGTTGACCGCTGGTTCTCGGCTAATCAGTGTGCTGACCGGCTCTAGTGCTCTCCACTCCATGCGATTAGGCGCCGGGGTCGGTCGGTCGTTTATTTTTTATTTTTTACCCGAAACGAGAACCGTGGACGTGGGCTTGTGCTGCTGGCTTTGTGCCAATTAGGGACAGTCGTTAGCATGCGGCGCTGGAGTGATGTAATTAGACGGACGCAGGTTTACCTGTAGGGCACTGGCGCAATTACGACATGCACGAGGCTTTTAGCTCGTCAAGCACCTCTCCGTCGTTCCCTTCCTGCCCTCAAAAGAACGACAGAGTGGGAAAATAGGTGAAAAGGAGGAGATAAAGGAGTGGAGAGGCGGATGGAAAAGGCCCCCTGATGGATGAGCGGAGGGGCGTTTTTCTAAATCCGGGCTTCTTATGGCTGCTCGGGAACGTTCGACCCGCCGCCGCTTCCTATTTATACGTTCAGTCGCTGCTTTTTGAAACCGGGGCCTAAAAACCGAGGCGAGGAAATTATCGAGCGCTTCGAATTGAAACGTCAATGCGGCCCGTTGGAGAACCGCGGCACACGGGGACCGAAGGAGCACCTTAACGAAGGGATTGTGTATCTGGGATGAATGTGAGCGAGAGAGCGAGAGAGGGAGAGAGAGAGGCTGTTTTGGGGGAAAAAAGCACAGGGGATCGATCGTCGCTTCAGAAAGAGGCCCTGCTCTTATGGGGACGAGGCCGTGGGGGAGGAGAAGGTCAGCAGGTGGGACATTAACGACTCACTCAGACGTATACCGCCCATAACGCCCCCCCCCCCAACACACACACACACACATATATTACTTTTCTCTCTCCTTCTCTTTTGCTCCTTCTCTTTCTTTCTCTCGCTCTTTCCTTCTCTTATGCTCCTTCTCTTTCTTTCTCTCGCTCTCTCCTTCTCTTTTGCTCCTTCTCTTTCTTTCTCTCGCTCTTTCCTTCTCTTTTGCTCCTTCTCCATCCTCCTCTCTCTCGTTCTCTCTCTCTCTTTCTTCTCTTATGCTCCTTCTCGTTCTTTCTCTCTCTCTCCTTCTCTCTCGCGTTCGCTCTCTTTCCTTCTCTTTCTCACCCCTCTCTTTCTTCTTCTTTTCTCTATCACTCTCGGTCACTTTCTCTCTCTCTGTCTCTCTTTTTCTTCTTCTCTTTTCTTCTTACTTCTCTCCTTTCCTATCTTTCACTCTCTTGTTTTCTCCATTTGACTCTCAGGCAGTTTCACACAGACTGAGGGAGATAAAGTAGAGAGAGAGAGAGAGAGAGGAAAGTGAAGAGAGAGGAAGGTGAACGAGAGTGATAGGAAATGGAGCGAGCGAGAGGGAGAGAGAGAGAGAGAGAGAAGAAAGTGAAGAAACCAAGAGAGAGAGAGAGAGAGGAAAGTGAAGAGAGAGCGCGTGAGAGAGAGAGAGAGAGAGAAGAAAGTGAAGAAACAGAGAGAGATAGAGAGGAAAGT
Organism: Arnoldichthys spilopterus; assembly: GCA_037974385.1. NCBI lineage: Eukaryota > Metazoa > Chordata > Actinopteri > Characiformes > Lepidarchidae > Arnoldichthys > Arnoldichthys spilopterus. The sequence goes on along the minus strand of JBBPDA010161845.1, from coordinate 7,603 downwards.
GAAGAGAGAGCAAGAGAGAGGAAGGTGAAAGAGAGTGATTGAAAGAAGAAGAAGAAAGTGAAGAGAGAGAGCGAGAGAGAGGAAACGGAGTGAGCGAGAGGGAGAGAGAGAGAGAGAGAAGAAAGTGAAGAAACAGAGCGAGCGAGAGAGAGAGAGATCTAAATCGTATTATTTTCAGACGTAATGTGCAATGTTTTAGTAATATCATGTATAAAAGACATTATTATTATTAATATTATTATTAATATTATTATTATTATTATTATTATTATTATTATTATTATTATTATTATTATTAATGATAAATATATAAATGATATAAATAATTTAAACTGACTGGACGGTGAAACATCTCTCAGACACCACCACCCCCACCGGCCCCACCTCCCCGAACCCGTCACGTTGTCAGTTGTGGGGCGTGTAAACAGACTGAGTGGAGAATAAATTGGCCGCTTTATTAGGTTTGCTTTTGATATGAAGGGTAATATTTATTGAGCGTGTGCGCAGCGTCGGTGCGGCGCCACAGAGAACGGCTCAGTGTTTGAGCAGAGATTGGAGTTTTAATTGCGTATTCGAATCTGCATACAGATGGGGGAAATCCACACAAACACGGGGAGGGGGAGGGGGAGGGCACGATTATTTCATATTAGTCATTAATCGTATTATTATTTTTATTTTTACGGCTGAAAACACAGCGCAAACTGATTAATTATGATTATTGCCACATTTTACATCTTTCATTGAATAATGTGAAAAGTGTAAATAATAATAATATAATAATAATAATAATAATAATATAGGAATTTATGATATATTTCAGTAACTACGTCTGCGGTGACTTTCCGAGTTTGCCTCTTCGACTCCTCCATGGCGGTGCAGGCTGAAGCCCAGCTGCACAGTCACTGTTGCCGGTTAGTTTCCATTAATGTATCAGAGACACTTTCAGCCCTTTAACCCTTTAGTGTTCAGTTGAGCACATTTTAGGTCCCTGTATCTAACTTAAACATGCATTGAGCTTAACCTGACTGTTCCATCTCTACCGCGTGGTTTTGCTCAGTTATGATCAAATAAAGTCATGCGACCAGCACATTTGAGGAACTTTTAGGGATTTTTCAGGGAATTTTGAAAAGAATCCAAGAATTTCATTTGATCTTTGCTAACTTGTTTATGCATTAAGAGTTTTATGGTAAAGAAATCTCAACAGTTTGACAGAGACCTATATTTAATTTAACTATAAATAATAATAATAATAGTAATAATAATTATACTAATAATGTTTTTTTATTTGAGCAATTTTTATTATTATTAAATATTATATATATTAAAATGTATTAATTATTATTATTATTATTATTATTATTGTCCCAAATTATATAAAATAAAATTTTTTTGTTTTGCTTTTTTCATGTTGTGGCCAATAAAGTGTCAGTTTACGTTAGTCTTTGCACCGTTATTGCCCTCATTGAGCTGTTCGACAGTGTTCTGATGCTTTTATGAACTGTTTCATACTCTACACCACCACAGTATACACAGAAAATACCAGACGTGTGTGTGTGTGTGTGTGTGTTTGTGTGTGTGTATGTGTGTGTGTGTGTGAGCGAGTGAGCAAGCTGAGCAGCCGGTCCAGGCTGCTGCTTGTTAGCTTAGGCTTCAGCACATGCAGATCATGCAAATATTAGCTCAGCTGTTCACTTCTGGCTGCTCTGATACACTTTGGGCCTTTATTTATTGATTTGTTTGTTTGTTTGTTTGTTTGACTCTTTTGAATTATAAACATCACACAGACCTGCTCTGAAGGTTCTGCATACACACTGTACCACTGCTCTCGGTAGTGACCGCCTACTGGTCACAACAAGACGCTCCTGGACCATCAGCTTGTTCATGTTGTTCCGGGTGGGGGTGTGTCCGCAACAGAGCACCCCACCCCTTATTAACCGAACACCTGTTGTTATAACGAAGAAATGCACTGTCCATCAACATGATGGCGCATGATGATGTGACGTGGTGGTTGAACACTGAGCAGGTTCAAGAGGAACCCGCAAGGAACACCTGCTCAACGGTCAACCTTGGGAGTAAAGCCTGCACTTTTCCACCAACAGTTCAAATTTTGAACCATTTGGAGCATTTTAACCAAAACTAAATTGGTTCAGAACCTGAAAAGTTTGTTCCCGACCAGAACCGTGACACTAGCAGATCAGCTGCCTCTGTTATTGTTATCCGGTGTCAACCGGAGCAGGATAGGTTCTTCTTAGTCTTAGTTTCTTCCTCCCAAGGCTTCTTCCTTCAGCTTTGGAGCTCGTCCTCACCTCTGCTGCCCTTGGCTTGCTCATTAGGAGCTCGGACGTCTGTAAAGCTTAGCACTGGGAGGTGCTCGTTCTCAATTTAATGGGAAAATATTCCAAAGAAGGCAAAGTGTCCATAAACTATGGATGAACTGGTCTTTGTAGGCCACTCTCAAAAAGCCTCAGTAGCCTTACTCAAGTCAACCAGGAAGTAAAAGGATGTTCCCCTCTTCCTAGGTTATGCTGCACAGGTGTAGCTAATCACACATGGACGATATAGACCTTTACCTTGAGCTTAGCTGTGCTAAGTCTTTAGTCATCGTCCTTGCAGAGTTCATCTGTGTTCCTGCATCTTTGCCGTGTTATTGACTGCCCTGTTATTTTGCCCGATTCTGGTACGTTGCCCTTGCCTTCCCTGTAATAGCCCTGATTTTTGCCCATATAAGTTATATATATATATAATTTGAAACATATGATTTGCAAATCTCATGAATCCATATTTTTCTCAGTTTTGGTTTTGAATTTGATGCAGCAACACGTCTCAAGAAAGTTGGGAGAGTGTTAACCACTGTGTATCATCTCCTCTTCTTATAACAACAGTCCATCAATGTTTGGGAACTGAGGAGACCAGCTGCTGGACGTTTGGCAGAGGAACGTTCTCCCATTCTTGTCTGATACGGGAATCTAGCTGCTTGACAGTCCTGGGTCTTTGTCATGTTTTCCATTTCATGATGTTCCAGGTGTTTTCAGCAGGTGAAAGGTCTGGACTGCAAGCCGGTCAGTTCAGAGTCTTCTACAACAAAGCCCTTCTGTTGTAATAGCTGCAGTTTAAGGTTTAGCTTTATCTTGTTGGAACATGTAAAGACGTGGTCTGGATGGAAGCATGTGTTGCTCTAAAACCTGCATATACCTTTCAGCACTGATGGAGCCTTTCCAGATGTGCAAGCTGCTAATTCCATAGGCACTAATGCCCCATACCATCAGAGCTGTAGGCTTTTGAATGGAGCGTTGATAACAAGTCTGGATCTTTTTAATAATATGGGTTTATTAGATTTGCAAATTTGCTTTTTTTTTAATTTATTTGTAATATATAAGTATTATTTTAATATATTGTACTATAATTCTAAAATCACCATCAGAAATATGAGGTTTCACCCTGACCGTGATGAGAATGTCCAGAAACAGACTGATAATCCAATGATTACAACAGTCTCATAATTAATTTTACATAGATTTCCTTCTTTTAAGACAGTGGGCACACAAATCGGGTTCTGCAGGGCCGATTTCCAGTCGTTCCCTTGATCAAACACACTCACTGTCAGTGAGGCGCGTTTGAGCAGGTAAACCACCAAACTGTGCTGCAGCACCAGGAGCCCGGCCCCCGATTTAAGGTGTGTTCACTTGCCCGGTTGTCTAGAGATTGTTCTGTGCTGGAACAGAGCAAACAAACATGGACTGTCTGGACTTTGGGCTAGACTTGGACCTTCTGCTATAACAGACAAGTCTGTCCAGATTCGGCTCCAGCTGGAGCCAGGCAGTCCAGAGAGGCTCATGCCAAGAAGGGGCCAAGCAACAGCCAGAGAGAGAGAGAGAGAGAGAGAGAGCAAGAGAGAGTCACACTGCGTAAATGACATTATGGTATCTTAGGACTAGTCAACGCCCTGGTCAAATGAGGTTTTTGCTCATTTTTTATATGTATATAGATACACACCCTCTATACCTCATTCTGATATTTTCCATCATTTTTTGTGCACAATTTCCATTTAGTTTAAAAAGTATTAAAAAAATGTCAGATTTAGCACAGAAAAAAAAATAATAGTCATTAAAATATGCAATAACAAAGTGCTAGGTTGTATTTTTCTTAGAAAATGTTCAATTTAGCCAAAAAAAAGTAAAAAAAAACAAAAAAAACCCCAACAAAAACAAAAAAAAACCTAATAGCCATTAAAATGTGCAGAAGGGTGATTTCTATAGAGGGTTTATTCTGATTTATAATTAATAATAAAAAAAAACCATGTCAAAACATGACCAGGGCGCCCAAACCTCTGCATATAACAGAATATAATATTTATTCTGGGGCTGTTGTAGGAATAACACAAGGTTTTTAGATATTTTTGTTTTTTTACCTCTTTAATTTGAAGCCTTATTGTTTTTTTTTTATTAATTCATAATTACTATTACGATATTTGGGCCACGATTTGACACCGTGATCTCTGTGGCCGTCTCCTCTGACTCTATCGTCTCCAATTTCGACCGCGATGCCACCTAGTGGACTTCAGAAGCGATGCTATCCGAACTGACATGTACCATAATGAGTCTATTACATAAATTTTTTTTTTTAAATGTGAAAATACACAACTACAATAAATAAATATGAATAAAATACGTTGAATAAATGAATAAATATGCTTAGAAATATCACAAAACTATACTACTACCAACTACTCTAGCTACTGCTGTAAATCCATGGCTAGAAGTGAGTACAGATGTATAGACTAACCTGACAATAATCGAACCACGTTTTTGCATTTTTCTATATGATTTATGAGGAGATATGAGCTTTCGGTTTCAACACAGAGGTACAGATGTCTTGAATTAGTGTAACATTCCCCACAGCTTCTCACAATGAACCGTGTTTTCTCTTTTCGCCTACATGGCGAGATGCCTTCACTCGGCCAGATGTGTTTAGCGGTGCAGAGGGAAAGGGGCGAGAGACATAGAGAGAGAGCGAGAGAGAGAGAAACAGAGCAGGGCCGTGCGCCGTCAGGCAAGTCAGATGCTTTTTTTTTTCGTTTTTTTTTTTTTTCTTTCTTCTACTTACATTTGCAGCCATTGTCCCATGTATATCCGGGCAGACACTCGTTGCACTTAACGCCCGTCGCTCCTGCCTTACATTTACAAATTCCCGTGCCATTACAGTGAACGCTCTCTGAGCCAAGTGGATTACAATTACAGTCTGTAGAAACAAGACATACACATACACACACATGTATATATAGATATACATACACACACACACACTCGGCTCATGAATTATTTCCCATGTTTTCATTTTTTCCCCCCCCGACAACAGCAGTGGCCTCAGACTCATTCGCGGCCTGCAGAATATACATTTATCATTACAGCGGGAAGCTCAGGCGCTGCCGCACCGGCCGCCGTTTCAAAGGGATGGAATGAAGGATGGGGGGGAGGTGGAGAGAAGGGCTGAGAGCATGAAGGTGCTGACACACACTATATATATCACTGTAGGTTCATATTACTCTCAGCAACGCTTTCAGTACTGCAGGGCGATACACACAAGCTGTATTACAGCAATGGCTTTCAGTCCCAGTCCAGCCAGGCCCCACGCACTGGGCTCCTCCCACATCTCGCTAAACATCGTTCAATCAATCAAATGGATGATGCATCCTCGAGGTGCCATTCTGCTCCTTAATACAGAATTAGCTTCAACCCTGAACTGCTGCTACGTCTGTACAGTAGGTGGCACTGTGTGCCTTTTAACTAGCTAGACAGCCAGGCGGAGCTCTAGCCGTTCACCAACAGCAGCATAAACCTTTGTTCGCCTGGTTTTGTTATGGAGAGCGAAAGGAAAAGCACCGAGGTTGGGCACCAATCACTGTGGGACGGGAAGAACCTCCTCTATCATGTGGAACAGCTTCCGTTTTCATAAAATAAATGTTGTTCATAAAATCAGTAGATACGGATTACACAAATGACCAAACTGTTTAGATGTTTGGAATCACTTGTTATTTTAGTAACAATTGCCTTGATTTTATGTTTTTACTTACAATAGGTAAACTGAAACTGTTTCTAGCCAGTAGCCGGAAAATATTTTTGCTTTTTTTTGTTGAAAAGTTCAATTTTTAAAGATTTTTTGGAAACAGCAGAAAGTTATCAAATGATAACCAATATTTTAATAACTAATAATTTTATGATGTCCTTTCTGCTTTGAGATTTGCTCCTCATTTTTTTAATATTTATTTTATTAGAACATTATTCTGGATATGAATGCTATTAAGAATTTATTGTAAACAATAATGTTATTAGAAATTTATTCTGGATATTCATTTTATTAGGATTTCATTCTAGATATGAATGCTTTTAAAACATGAATTCTGTATGTTAATTTTATTAACACTTTATTCTGATTATGAATGTTATTTTAAAAGAAATTCATTCACAGCTTTATTTATATTCTGACTTAAATTTAAATATTAATTACAAATCACCCTGAATGTAAATTTTGTCCAAACTTTATTCTTGATGTTTACATCAACATGCAACCAAGTCACATTTTATAGAGTTAAAAAATGATCCCAAACTTCTGAATGTTAAATACAGAAATATTTTTTTTTGCCCAACCACTTTCATTCTGTTCAACTATTTAAAGCTGATTAATTATGCACAATTAATCATGCCGTTTTATGGGTATGCATAATTAATGATTCAGTTATACAATGAAGTACATTTGAATTCATATACATTCACATGCTTATATTCTGCATTGGCAGTTTTGATTCTGCATTTTTCATTTCCAATGAATAAATACCAAATGGCTAACAATGCCATAGATATTTTATTCATGCAAAACAAGACTGAACAATCAACAAAAACTTCAAACTTTCAACTTTTCATCAAATTCAAATCATAAACACTTACACTGTGGTCTGGACTACAAGATTGGAATCTGAACTTTCCAAACAAGTTCTCTACTACAAACTCCTGCCCTGAGGACAAATATGTGCAGTGTATTGAGACTGCGAGACTGGGATTGAAGGCCCACGCTGTTCCTCCTGGTTAGTAACCTTTTTATCTCAAATATGATCAGACACAGATGAAAACGTACAAATGTTCTTGGCGAGAGGCAGAAGTTTTAAACAGTGAAGGTTTATTGTGACACTTTAAACAGGGGAATTCTTCTGAGTTTTCAAAAATGTCTACGTAATTCAGTGGTTGAGAGGTAAAGAGAGGTTGGGCAGTGGAGGCCTAGTGGTTAGGACAATCAACTTAACCTGCTAAGTGCCAGGTTTAGTGAGTGTGTTTGAGGAGGGGAAGTACTAAGAAGTGCCGGACACCGGCCCTCCAGGACCGGAGTTTGACACCCCTGCTCTAAATGCTCCCTCAAAGAAAGTTCTGCCATGAGACGATGACGAAAGCCAGATCCACCACACATTTCATTTTAGCATCATCTGCATTCAGTGGAAACACTCAGAAGACCAGGGGATCTTCACTGGGGGGGGACACACACACTCAAGCACCACAACGAAATGCGACCTCTGCATTTAACCCATCACACGTGCACACGTGGAGCAGCGGGGCAG